>OX235272.1:108573366-108617931 GCA_944472155.2 Trichobilharzia szidati | reverse complement strand
GGGATTTTTTGATTATTATATGCTGTCTATTTGATAAAATAAGTGATAATTAAGAAAAAAAGGAGCATAAATACATAACATACTATTATACCACACAATGATTGATTGGCTTGTTGGATTAAAAAAATGGACTCACACAAAAAATTTGGAGGATCTGGATTTCACCGATGACATACATATGTCTGATTTCCCACAAACTGGAAGATATGCAAGCGAAAAGCAACAAGTTGGCAGAAGAAGCATAAAAGATGGGACTTCAGGTGAAAATAGAGAAAACAGAGGTGATGAAGATTCCTGGAAAACAACAACAGACAACAATCAACATAAATGGGAGGAACCTGAAAGAAACAACCTCCTTCACATACCCAACTGGGAAGCATCGTTTCAACTACAGGCAGAACTGACGAGGATATCAAAGCAAGAATCGGAAAAGCAAGACAAGCTTTCATTACTCTCAAGTCTGTGTGGAGGTCAACAGCACTACTCAGCATCAAAAATAAGATCCGGATTTTCAACTCCAATGTGAAGTCAGTGCTACTTACTATACGGATCAGAGACTTGCACTGCGCGTCATAAAGAGCATCTCAAACAAACTACGGACCTTCATTAACAGTTGTCTTCGCTCAATACTCAAGATCAGAAGACCAAAAAAGATCTGCAACAGGGATCTCTGGCAATGAGCGAACCAACCCAGCAGGAACCGATTGTGAAACAAATAGGCAGGAAGAAATGGAGATGGATTGGCTGGTCATACTCTGAGGAAACCATCAAGTGACATCACTAGACAAGCCATTGCTCGAGTGGAACCCGAAAGGGAAGCGGCGAGTTGGTCGTCAGTGCAAGGGTGACTTGGAGGATGTCATGTGAAGAGGAGATGAAGTTGTGTGGGCAGACTTGGAGGTATGTGAAGACTCTAGCAGAGAACCGAACGCAATGGAGACGCACGGCTGAAGCCCTATGTTCCTCTAGGAATTAAAGGGAGTGATAATAATAATAGTTAGATAAAACATGTATCAACTAGTAATGCTTGCTAACCATTTACTTTAATGTATTACCAATTCACTTATGCAGTTAGCTGGAATTCGGCCGCTTTGATTTGACTCGGCCTTCTGATGAGCAAAATAGTCGTCCAGAGTTTATATTGCTTCGATGTGGCTGGCTGGTAAGCACTATTGGTCGATGAGAGTGGTATTCACCAACTCATTTCAATCAATTACTAGTATGTTACATGATGCATCTGTGCATTACATTATTGACATTTGCAAACTGCCACTTCCCCCCAAAAAATTTTAACGAATAATTTACATGTACGGTAGCGCGATACACATCGCTTCATTGTGTATTAGTCAGTGGGTGGTATCCACGCCTTACAATGAGTTTGAATTTCTTATTTCTCATTTTCAAAAAATTTACGCCTTAGTAACAGAAGTAATAGGTCGATTATAGTTTGAGTACAACTCACTATTGATCGAAGAAAAAACCAAAAAAACTAACATGAATAATATAAATATATTTATATTTACTAATGAAATATCAGACTATACAATCAACTATTAGATTTCATTTCTGATTACTGCTCACACCGTTGTTACTACTACAGTGTTATCCTGACAGTCAGATTACTAACACTATGCACTGTTACGTAATCGAGAGTGACGTTAAGTACATAAC
The DNA here is from genome assembly GCA_944472155.2 of Trichobilharzia szidati. Taxonomy (NCBI): domain Eukaryota; kingdom Metazoa; phylum Platyhelminthes; class Trematoda; order Strigeidida; family Schistosomatidae; genus Trichobilharzia; species Trichobilharzia szidati. The sequence continues at coordinate 108,616,260 of OX235272.1, read as the reverse complement.
AAGAATGTGTTGTAACATTTATATTAAAATTGTCTTCCTCTCTGTCTCTCCCTCTCTCTTACCCTCTCCATGGTTACTATGTTTTTCAGGTCATAAATAGACACAAAAGTATCAAATACGACTTCAGTTGCCATTGGATTACATGACTGGTAGTGGTGGTTTAACAGTTTAAGGCTATCCGTAATATTTTCATTGTCAGGTGACAAATCAATTCTTGTAATGGACAAACTGTTTGGGAAATCCCTCTTATACATATATATATATATATATTAATCCGAATATATCTGCTGAAGAAGCTGTGGCCTACACAGCGAAACGTTCAGAAAAATCTTGTTTTGATTTTCTTAACACGCTGGGATTAATTTAAATAATTTATAATGCACCTCTAAACTTCTTCAAACTTCAAGCTGTAGGGTGTATTTTATTTCCAAGATAGATTTCGTCACTGACAGAAATCAGTTATAGAAAGATTGAAAATCAGAGAGAAATGTGCGATTCTTTCGTCTTTGTTCGGGTCTCGTCAATACTGAGCGCAAACGAGCATACTATCTCACTAGGGTTGAATTCAAGACTGTCAGGTTTCTGGAGCAAAATATCGCTATCTAGACAATGAGACGAAACCAAGTGGAGCATAAATTCCAACTTTTGTTTCTATATATTGTCACAACTATCCGATAGCAGCAATGAGTAGTTAAGATTTGTCACTGAAACTCCAAGTGATTCACTCCATAATGGACACCACTTTTAATTTTCATAAGTTGGGTTGTGTGAATTTGGTTGATTTGAAGTTAAATTTCTTCACAAGACTGTCATAAGTTTGAAAATCATTGGGAACCAGCAGGTACTGGACAGCTTCTTCCTCTTATTTCGAGACTAGTCGGTGGTAGGCACCAATAACTCTATCAAAAGTCTAGACGAAGACATTCAACGATCGATGTGAGCACGTTGACTGTTCCAATATTGGGATAGGTTCCATGAATTCTAAACACCTCATTTCACAATCTGAAGGTCTTATTTTATATCCCAAGTGGAGTGTCCACTACAGGAAAGTCTGAAAAATAGAAAGAAACATTCATCCAGTACCCCTTGGTTCTCACTAGTCCTCTGATTGATGGCAATTCGTGATCTAAGTTGAATTCAGTCAAATCTCTGCAAACCAATACTTGAGGTCAGTCTGAAAATCTGTGGTACACAGCATCAGGAAAATGATCCAGATTTTCAACATCAGTGTCGATTCATTTCTTCTATATGGGTCAGAAACTTGCCGTGTGCGTCACGAAAAGCATTTTACTAACAGACTACTGGAAACTTAATGGCTTTCTGTCAGAAATCAGCCAGTGGTCCAAGGAAAATGGTCTTACCCTAAACCCCTCCAAATGCCAAACGGTCAATTTCACCTTTAGGCATAAATCCGACCTAAACAAACTGTTTGGCTCTTACGAGGTATGCAACATAGACGGCACTGAAATAGAAACTAAATCGGAAATTAAATACCTACGTGTCATTCTATCTCCTGATCTCTCCTGGTCGTCTGATATCTTAGCAATTTCTAAGAAAATATTCTGTCTTACCTTCTACATCAAGAAGTTAAAACATTCTGGTATTACCCAACCCTTACTCTTACAATTCGTTAATTCTCGCATCCTGCCTATTATTCTCTATTGTTCCCCCTTAGTTTTTCCAGGGCTAATGAAGAAGGACTATAACATTTTACGCAGGATGTTAAATGTTGTTAGCAGGGTAAGCAATGTGCCAATTAACCAGCTTGTTAGTATTCTGGTCAACAGGCACTTGGACTCATGTGAAAAATGGGTTAAATCCATTTTATCTAACTCACACCACCCTCTTCACTCACAACTCTCCCCTTGCATCTCATCAGGTAAAACCAGAAGCCAATATAGAAAACTATATGCTCGCACCAGCGAGTACAAAAACTCAACCATACCCTACTTAGCTCGTGTTCTGTGTGATAAAGAAAGCATTAGGCGTAACACCTATAGTTCATCAAATAGTCAGTAGTACAATTGGATCTCGTCTTTCCAACCCACATCATCAATAAGTACAACATTTTCTTTCTTTCTTTTCCTTTTCTCTCTCTTCTTTTTCCGTTTTGTGCTGCTTTGTTTCTTTCTCTCACTTACGCCAGTTAATAAGACAGCTCCCACTTTTCTAACACCTTCAAACACTGTTTCAGCTTTACCTTTGCTACTGACATGCCAATGTATTGTTGTAATAATGAACTGTGGTTTCCTCAATCTATGTAGAATTCTATTTATCGATAATTGTACTAACTGGATGCAATACTGTAGTAAAAAATGCTGAGAATTCCATTCTGTATCACAAGTACTATTTGGGAATAAAGCAAATTATTATTATTATTATGATTAAACCTTCATCAACAGCTGCCACCTTCGATGTCTCCGTAGAGAAAATCAGATGTCCAGAATGGATTAGCAGCGAGAAGTCGTGACCAGTGAGGTCCATCTAGTCAAGTGTGAGGATGGATGTCCCACCGATGACATTGGTTGGTGCCAGTCACGCTAAATATCACGAATTGGTAGAAGTTAGAATTCATGGACTGGCCAGTGAGGAGTCGGGTCCCAGTGGGTGAATGGTATACGAGCTCGTTAGTCTTGTAACCAGGAGGTCCTGGGTTCGAACCCCCTCTGTGGTGGGTGCGTACTGCCAGTGACTCCCAAACTAGACTGAAGAAACAGCTGTCCAGTACCCCGGTGACTGGTTTTCAATGGTTCTCTAACTGATATCAATCCGTGATCACCTCATAAAAACAATTTTAATCCTTACAAACCAACTATTGAAAATCCCTTTTTTATCCGTTAATTACTGAAAACTAAATTTCTTTGCTCGAAATGATATGTGCTATTACGTAACTACTGTTCTTTTGAATATATATCAGGCACACATCAAAATCTTTATTTTCTATAATGCTTGAATATAATAAGAATTTTATAACGGAAGTATTACATCAGATCATGTATTCTACCACTTTTCCAGTAAATTTATCTCAATGAAATTTGGGTAGATGAGAGGCACAAGATTCACATTTGTGTGTGCTTGCGTTTATTTTCTGTGAGTTCGGTCCTAAATAAGCCGTATATAAGAATGTTGTCTAGATGAGAAATGAAAGCTTCGCGATTACCCCCACCCCCCACACACACACACATGCACCTCATCCCAGAGATCACAACCACATGAAAAATGATCCAACTGAACTAAAAAAAAGCGTCCATTACTCTGTATTCATTTTCATATTACAAGAACTTCATTTTAATCAATTAGTAAGGATAAAATTAATTTAGAATTACCCTGAAGTTCAAATAATGCTATCACATATGAAGCAATTTATGATATCAATAACATGACACAAACCAGTAATTAAGTAGTATGAAACCACCCAAGTCAACCAGTAGACTTCAAGAGTTCGTTTCTAGGGTTTTGATCTGTTTCAAATTTGATCATGGATTGACAGCAGTTCTGGAGAACCATTGAAAACTAACACGGAGTACTGGAGAGCTGTTTCGTCCAAGCTTGAGACTCTTCATAGTACGCAACCAATGGGGTTTGAACCCATGACCTTCCGGTTACAAGAAAAGCTTGTGTATCATTCGTCCACTGGGAGCCAACTTAATGTCCCATGAATTCTAGCTTCTATTGATGGGACGAAACACCTGTCCGATACTCCCTGGATCTCAATGGTTCTCTAACTGATATCAATTCGTGGTGAAACATCCTGGAGGTAAATCAAATCTCTACAAACTAACTAGTTACAGAACGAAGTTGCCTGGAGTCTTAGTGGGAAGTCATGATCGCTGCAATCCATCGGCGTGGGTATGAGGAGGAATCGACTGCTGGTCACGCTAAAACCACGAATTGGTAATAGTTGGAAATCATGGGCCATTGAGTCGGGTCCCAGTGGTTTATTGGTCTACGAGCTTGCCTCGTAACTAGAAGGTCCCGGATTCTAGCACCGGTGGGCTCCTGATGATGAAGTATCCCCAGCCTGGATAGGACTACTGTCCAGTACTCTTTGGTTTCCATTGGTTCTTTAACGGGATATTAATCCATGATCAAAATTCGACTAGTAGTAGCTCATTTTCTTGATTCCCATTTATATTATCACTCAGATCACGTATTGTCATGTGGATATTTTAGGTTCGCAAGGGAAACTGTAAGGAATCTTCACATAGTGATATATTATTACGAAATGGCTGAATTGATTCCATGTATTACCAGTTCACTTCAAGAGCTAGGTGGAAATCGAGTGAATTAAATTCTTCCGGCCCTCTGAGTTGAGTCATGTCGTTTACAGAATTGATGAGCTCAACCTTGAACGAGTAAAAACGGTTGTACAGTGTTTATTCATTGCTGTTTAATGTGACTGACTCCCAAATACTGATCTTTGTCAATCAGCGGTATATAACATCGTGCAATTATGCTTGAAGCAAAATTCAAGACACGCGTTTCGTCTTTATTTGGGTTCGTCAACTGGATGTACTGGCATCCACAATGAGTAATAGTATTCCCGATAACACTAAAAACCACTGTCAATCTCTTGAAACGCCAAAGCATGAGCAGTTAGTGCTATGATGTTCATAACGTACATAATGACATCTGCAGTGAATGAATGACCTCGTTAGTAACTGAGTCCGTTAGTTTAATTTAGTGATCCTTTAGCTGATTATTCATCTGTAACTGTCAGTGATTTCAGAAATATATTTGTTGGTGGGACTTCATAGGATGTTACTGAATTACCAGTCCTGTTTAGAGACGGGACTCGAACAAATGACCTTGAATTATATTTCGGATGTTTCAACACATTTCTTTGAAACACTAAAAGCAACCATTTTAAAATATCATCCATTACTTTGATGATTCTATCTTTATTACCTAAAGTGTGTAACGCTAATTATCGTCTACTTGGATCTCAGTGAAATTATAGCTAATATATCTGAGTAACGAACATCTACAAACTAGAGTGTGTATGTAGATTTCACTACAAACCAACATCACTAAGAATAACATTTGAAGTTAAGTTGAACCGGACAGCCGTTTCGTGATAGTTTAAAACTCTTCTGTAATTATCAAATGTGACGTGTATTGGTGTTAAAACCATAACGTTTGTGTTAAGAGAAGAGTATCTTTACCACTTATAAAATGGATTGGAATCCGAATGACTGTTAGTTCCTATTTCTTTCTGATTCAACAATATTATCGTCAGCAGGAGATGACGCCCTATTGTCAGACACTGAATTCCAATCTTGTGACTGATTTTTCAAGGTTAATGTTCTTGGGTCAGATGCCTGGGAGGTTGAAGAACGAAACACCTGTCCAGTTTCCCTTGGTTTTTTAAAGTTTTATCTGGTTAGGACGAAATTGAAATCAAACCCATGCAAAAACTAGCACCTGACTATTGACCTGATACTCACTAGCGACTGGTCCTGGTTCCAGTGAGAAGCTGTAACCAGTGGGGTCCCATAAGTCATGCAAGGGGACAGTTAGTCGCCCGTGACATTGACTGGGGTCACGTCCCAGTGGTTTAATGGTCTACGGGCTCTCCTCAAAACTGTGAAGTCCTTGGTTCGAACCCTGATGAGCGTGTACTATTGAAGGACCCTAAAATGGAAAAACAGCTGTCCAGTACTCCCAGGTTTTCCAATGGTTCTCTAACTACATCATTCGTGATCGGTCCTGTAAACAATTATTCATATCCGTATAAAACTCGACTCCTGTCTATAACAATATAACTTGTAAAAATGGTACCTGGAGAACACATTTTAAATTAAATAGTAAATTAAAGTTCTGCGTTCAAAGATTACAAATGTTTTATCCTCAGCACTCCCACGCATACACACACACACACACACAAACGAAACATAAATATTTACATAAGCAGAACAGTTAAAGTGTGATTACTAATCAAATTCATCTACCATATTTTCAATTAGTACGCATAAAAAAACTGGGTGATTCACTCTCCACTGTCAATAAAAACAAAACGGTATATTGTCGTATAACTAAAAATGTTTATGTCTATGTTGATTATCACAATTAGTGACACGTCGTATTCTCATATATTGTGAAAAGTACGTATATTTATTGATATATACCGGAAATAAAATCGATTATGGTCATAAAAATGTAGATTCGACAAACTTCTTGATAATTGAACGATTAAAACAGACTAACACAGTACACCACAGTCGTAATATAAACATCATTTAGGAAAGTATTAAAAAACGTTCACCTTTCCATTCGTTCTACGATTCTTCAGAAGTGTGCACAGATGACACCCGACTGGTTCTGAAATCAGAAGCTTCAAGTCTACAGACCAGCATGCTTACCAATTAGTAACTTCATCCGAATGACACAACAGTGCATATTTTGGCGGCCTGTTTAAAACTTAGGCTACCGGAAACAACCTCCAGCAATTTGTTTAAATCCAGTAAAATATGACCTCTGATAGTGTTGTTTACTCTGGCGAGTATTTAAAACACTGACAACCTGCAGTTTTTGCAAGTTTCTAATCAACATGGGAAAAAGCATCATCCACGATAGCAGTTTATCCCAGTACATGAGATGATCGTATCCGAATGGTGTCCTTGGTTCACAGAATGTACTCCTGAAGTTTTCATAATTGACATTCAGCAAAATGTCGTGCGTTTATCGAAGGAGAAAAAGAAGAGATATATCATGATGAATTGGTTTGGACTTCGTTCGGGTCAGGTAGAACTGTGTCGCACGATCTACTGTCAGTTAATCTTCTATTTGGAGATTCTGTAGAGGGAGGAAATATCATGCAACAAACTCCACTGGTTATTCTCTACATAATATAAACATTTATCGGAATAAAGCTATTAGTATAGTTAAAAAAATATTAATACAAAGGTAATTAGCTCCTACTTCTGATGATTTATCAGTATCATCGGGTGGAGATGAGACGGTGTTATATTGGGAAATTATCTATTCGTGTTTATCATTTCACGTTGATATATTTGATCGAAGCTGTCAGCTTCATTTCGCTATATGGGATCCTTAGATAGTGAGTGGGTGGGGGACTAGCAGTGATTAGCATTTCATTCTAATTTGGGTTGGTCAGCTGGATTTACCGGCATCCACACTGAGTCATCGTATCCAACATGCCACTTGAAACCACTACCAATCACTCGAAATTATAAAGCATGAGAAATTAGTTCTATGGTGTTCAATCGACAATTACGCATCATTCATTTATATTCGTCTTCTACCTTTTATTATACCTCACAGGTTTAGTAATCCCTACGCTGATTATTCAACTGTAACTATCGATCACTAGAAAAAAACATTAATCGTTGGAACTTTAGGATATGGTGTAGAATTACCAATCCCGTGTTACCACAGGCCTCGAACAATTATATATATATATATATATTAGTTGGACCGTTGAAATATCAGCACTACCGGCGTGGAAAAAAGCAAGTTCAAGTTAAGATACCGTCATGTTTGCCACTTAGATTATTAGTTCCCACTTCTGATGATTCACCGATATCACTGGCCGCAGATGAGGCTATATTAAGGATTGAGGGGAGCTAGAATTTACGTGACAATAACTGATATCAATCCGTGGTCAAACTCGTAAAAACAAATCTAATACTTATAAACCAACTCTAGGAAATTAATCTGATGCTCGCTAGTGACTTGCTACAGGACGGAGTTTCTTGGAGTTCTAGTGAGAAGTTGTGACCAGTGAGGTCCATCTAGTCAAGTGTGAGGATGGATTTCCCACCGATGACATTGGTTGGTGCCAGTCACGCTAAATATCACGAATTGGTAGAAGTTAGAATTCATGGACTGGCCAGTGAGGAGTCGGGTCCCAGTGGCTGAATGGTATACGAGCTCGCTAGCCTTGTAACCGGAAGGTCCTGGGTTCGAAACCCCTGTGGTGGGTGCGTACTGCCGATGATTCCCAAACTAGACTGAAGAAACAGCTGTCGAGTACTCCCTGTGGCTGGTTTTCAATGGTTCTCTAACTGATATCAGTCCGTGGCCAAAATCGTTAAAACAATGGATTCCATCTGTGTGACTAAAATTATCAAGGTTGATACCCCTAGTTAGTTTACATCTCTGTCCGTCTATGTGACCATTGAAGGGTGAATCCCAATCTAAAACGAATCAGCTGGCCACTTGTTCACCTTACCTCCCAATCATATAAGTATATCTATATCCCTATAAAACCCAACTTCGTCGTAAATTAATTACACAAATAACATGCATTTTATGTGTGTGAGTGTGCGTGTGCGCTATGACTCATGACCACACAGAATTAGTTGGACGAAGGTTTCTAATGTATTACCCAAACCTTGTGATCATAACAATGCACACACTGAATGCACTCACACACACACACACTCATATGCACCATAAATATTTACTTTAACAGAATATTACGATTGTGATTTTATAACAACAAAAAACATATAATATATATATTTTAATCTACTACCTATTCAATTCAATCGGTACTCATAAAAAATCGGCTGATTCACACTCCACTGTCACAACACAAAAACAACAACACGAATCCTATCGGATAACTAGAGGTGAGGTATTTATGTGAATGCCGACTATTAGTGACAATTAATTAGTGACACTGCGTATTCTCTAATATATACTGTGATGATAAAAATATACAACACACCTATGCCTATACCGGAAGTTAAATCGATTATGGTCATAAATTGGTCACGGATTGGGGAAACCTGTTGAAACTTGAACAAAATTAGAACAGACAGATTAAGACAGTTAACCACAGTTGTATGTAATCCTCATCTATATTGATTGTGCTAAACTAACCCACACCAACACACACACAACACAATCAGTTTGTCCGTTTACCTATCTTTGTGCCACTCTGTGACTGTCTGTCTCTCTTCCAATCTATTCATCGCTGAAATCCGTTTTTCAATATATTTAGACTATTGATTTTAGAAGATCGAAATTTCTCATTAACTCAATGATCATCACAGAAATAGTGCAATTTCCAAACACTTCTGAGGAGATAATCAAGCATGAATTTTCTGAAGATGAGATTGTAGTCACCACTTCAGCAAATGCATACGTGGTGAATTCAGGTCAGGTATCGTCCTTGGAGTCGTCTTTTAAAATTATCTGTCAACGAGCACTTGACAAACTTTTGCGTAGTTGAGGCACTAACGATCTGTCAATTCCATGCGAAATTCTGGATACTGAAAGTGTGTGACATTAGATGGTTTGGGACAACTGGAAGGAAGCCTTAGACCTAGGTTTCGTGCTAGTTGGCACACACCACTCGGCAAGGCGTGTCTGCAACCTTGAAGGAACTCATGTCCCTTCTGAGATTCGAACCCGCGTCACCCAGTGAGTTCTGCAGTCAGAGACGTTACCACTGAGCTATTTGAGCCGACGATCGACATCGTGTAGGATGGTATTGGATACGAAGACTGGATACAAATTAGTAAGTAGTGTAATGTGTCTAATCCTTTGTTCCGTACAGTCTGGATTCTGTTAGTCAAGTTTTCAATGTGGCCACCATGCTAGGTGACTCGTCCAGCAGCACTGGGTGACGTGGCTTCGAACCTCAGAAGGGACATGAGTTCCTTCAAGGTTGCAGATATGCCTGAATATCTGAATAAAAGAGACATTACCAATTTAGAGTATCATTAAATATATACCGAATGATACAATGCCTCCTGAATCAAGATGCAAAGAGCTGTTTGATACTAGTTTGAAGCTCCTCAGAAGGCCGTATTCATGACTACATCACAAGATGTAACAGTAAAACACACCAGTGGAATACCAATCAAAGAACGAAAGAAATGTCCAGTGGTGTAGGCTTCTCAGTCACTTCTTGACCTAATCTAAACTGACTGTTGTGACAGTAACGAAAAAACATGAAAAAACAAAAACCAGGAAAAAACGAACAAGACTGAAAGATCTTCACACAGATCTTCACAGACATCTCAATAATCAATACACAGACAATAATAATAATAATAACGACATAAAACACAACATATTATCTGCTTCATTTGACACACACACGCACACACACACACACAATTTGTCTGATTAACGACATTATTGAATTAATTCAGACAAATAGAGATGGGGAAAAGGGAGTGACAATGAAGTGTGAATAATAATCATATTGCTTTGTCTATTCTTTATGCCACGTTTTCTTCCTTTTCCTTCTTGTCTAGTCAGTCAATAAATAGTGGAAGTTCTGTTTATCTAATAGTAGGTCACGTGACAGTGATTGATGATATGCGTTGGGTGGTGTGGGATCAGCTGGAGGGAAGGGGGGGAACACTGGGGATATTTATGAATATCATTAGACAGAAGAGACCTTTGATTTGATTGTCTTGACTCAATCAAAACTGCATTGAACTGATAAGCTTATCCAGTCAGTCAGTTAATTTCAATAATGAATATTCAATAGGGTACATTGATGATATGGTAGACGTCGTCGTTCATTGGATGTCATCTTCAATTAGTGAAATGTAACATACTCATTCATGGACATTATTAACCATAGACTTGTCAGAAAATTATTTAGACACTCTAGTAATGTTGTGTATCATGATGAATAGTGTGAGAAGTTGATAAGGGACAGATAAGTTGGTAGACACAAAAATGGGAAACATCTGTAATACACTGTCTAAATGATCGTGACTAGGAGTGGAGTTTTGGTAGTACATTTCGTCCTATTTGTGTCTCATCAGTACGATGTACTTACATCCCTTTAATTGATAGTGTTCTCAATGAGACTCGAATTCACTGTCAATTATTTCAAATGCTTACTGTCACTGAGATGAAAATACATCCAGTTGGCGAGACTTAAGCAGGACGTGATGCGTGCATGTCGTCAATTCCACTGATGGACACGACCAACCACATAACATCAAGTTACCCCCAAGGGATTATCAAAGCGTTTCTCTGTTAGTTGAACAGACATGCCGAAAGGGATTAAGCAACTCGGTCATGGGAAGTTAAATCGATGGTAAGACTACATCCAGAACTTTGCGTCAAGCAACGATGAGGCTTTTCCTGTGCTGACAACATTGCAAATATGGTTTACAGTGTTTTTTAATCAAACCCATATATGGTAATAGTGAATTTACAGAAGAGAAATGTTGAATTGTGAGGAAGTAACTCTTGTTTCTAAATAATAATAAACGAAGTACTGACTGAAAATATCTAAATTTAGAAATCGCCTTTCACATTTCGCCTTTTTTTTCTCTTCTCAAATTTCATTCACTCACATGGACGATTTTTGTTATTTGGGTGTGGCCGTCTAAATATAGAAATTGGTGGCAGAAAAGAATGCATGGACAAACACTGATATCCTTAAAATAAAACACAAGGAGTTCGCTAAATGTAGCTCACTTAGATGGATGGATGTAAGATTCTCTATGGGGAAGTTCACTGTCAATGGTCAGGTGAAATGGTTATTTCCTAGTGAATAATAAGCGAGGCTAGAAAGTATTCTCATCAAACAGTGGCAACGCAACTGATGGTCATCACACTCGCTTCGTAATGAGCATATCAGAGATGTGCCTGGTCAAACTGAGCACATTGTAAGTACCAAAGCATGTCAGATTCTTATATTTGTGGATAGGAACTTGGATGAATTGGTCGGCAATTATCGCTACTTGTTGACGTGGGTGGTTACTGAATACTACTCACTTACGTTAGTAGTATATACCATCACGATATTTGGCCTGGTTTCTTTATTTTGGTCTGGATTTCCGTAGCGAATGGCGGTGAATACTCCTCTCGAACTGTTTGATTTGTAAATGACAAATTTGAGTAAGAAACTCGAATAGTTTTCGGCTCGTCTCCACTTTGTATTCGATCGATAGATAGATCGATAGGTGGAAAGGGTCACCGGGAGTATTTAATTGTTTGTTTGTTTTATGGGATCAAGTTGTTTAGATATTAACCACATGGTGAAATTTTATGCAGGATTGTACTGTGTATCTGTGCGTGATCATTAAAACATGCTGTCTCTGCCTCACATTCCGATTTTGTGTGACAACTGTTTTATGATCAAAAATGTTGGACGACATGATAGGGAATGCATGCATATCTCAGTTACCTGCCACCCAACCCCTACCCTACCCCCCCTTAATCCACAACTGTGTTTTCCTTTCATAGTGAACTTTTGTTTCTTTTCGCTTACTACTTTATATATAGTAAGTCAAGTTAACCTCAGGTGGTCTCATAGCAACTGTATATTGATTGTGTGAATGAATCGGTGTGTGTAAAAAAGTTTGTGTGGTGTGGTATAAATGAACGGATATACTTTTGAAGTGAAATTGATTAGTGTGAGGGGAACAACACGTGTTCGGAATGTATGCATGGTGGGGTGAAGTCATAAAATAAAAAATCGTAATTACAGTGTTGGCATTGTTTAATGACCATACCTCATTCAATGGATCAATATCCCTCCACTTTGTTCATCAAGGTGAAGATTTATGTACTTTTAGACACAAATAATGCAACCAATCCTTTTGTTTATTTGTTTTTCTTATTCTTTGTGAGACCTGTATTGATTTTAAATGTTCGGTTGTTGAATAACGGTAGATCAGTACAGTGGTTGACGATGACTAATCCAGTCACTTTGGTTACACAGTGATGTGCTCATTGATGGAATCAACTAAATCAAACTCGGATCTTTCTATTGATATCCCTGAAGATAAATCTTGTTTTTGAGGAAGTCAGGGAGAAATGTTCCTTGGTAAATGTGGACTCTTTAGAAGTGAGCATAGATGACTCATCTTGGATCAAACATAGAAACTTCACGGAAGTAGTCGAATCAGTTGACCATTTCACCAACGAATCTAATGATCCATGGATTCTACCTTGACACCAGTCATAGACCTACAATCCAACAACTGAAAACTTCAAGTCAGTATAATGTGATGTGAAAACTATTCTAGGAACTCATGTTAGATCACTCGTTGTTGTAGTAATTTGTACACCTTTCAATGAAATTTTCTACCCAACGAACAACACTGTCTCTTGTTTTCATTTCAGCTAATGTGTAACATGGTGTAGTTTTTAATTGGTGGATGGTAACTAGCAGTGGAATCCAGCATGCGCATTTCATCCTATTTGGTACTCGTCAGCTGGACGCATCTGCGTTTCTCAGTGAGTGATGATGTTCCCACCGAGGCTCGAACCCAGTGCCTATAGTTTCAAATGCCGAAGCGTTATCCACTAGACCACTTGGACCACGAGAGCCACCTCATTCTTGTGCAACGAGTCATATTCATTATTTACTTGGATTTTAGATTTTCCTGTCGATTGATCGGACCAAAGTGCTCGATTTCAGGTTGACATGTCGGCTACTTGGGTATTTGCTTCGATGATATCTGGGCATGTAATTAGAATTGAATTGGTGGATGGTTACTAGCAGTTGAATCCAGGATATGGCGCATTTCATCCTATTTGGGACTCGTCTTATTATATGCCCAGACATCTTCGAAGCGTCTGCATAAGAAGCAGACATGTCAACCTGAGACCGAGCACTTCGGTCCAACCAATCGACGGGAAAATCTAAAATTCAATTAAATGTTGTAATTTTATTGGATTTGTAAAAAATTATATTTGTAAAGTCTCAGCGAGATTGAAATGAGTAATTCCAACGTTTCGTTCGGCAAACTGGTCCGAACTTCTTCAGGGAAATTAATCGAAGGCAAGGCAATAAGTCCGACAGGGTGCTTCTACTAAACTCTAATCCTAAACACCATAATTTTGAAAATACGTCTAATCATAAAATTCTAGATACTAACAGTTTGAACAGACATGAAGGCGTGATGTTAGCTAATGCATAGGAAATCCTTATTAATAAATAAAAAATGGATATGTATCACTAATTATTAATACTTGGTCAAAATTCTCGACTGTCCATATCTTCTTATGGAAACGTTAAGAAATGTTTTACAACTTTTTACCCACACAAACATACACACTGTTTAAAGTGTTTAACAAAGGTTGACCAATATTTGTAAGTCCGAGGTCAAATTTTGACCACAGCTCATAAAATTTTGTTTATTATACTTGTTGATACTTTTTGAATGACTGATGATTGGACAAATTTTTAAAAACAAGTGATGTTCCTTTTTATATATATAAACCTATGTTATGTTAATTTCGATTAATTTCCCTGAAGAAGTTCGGACCAGATTGCCGAACACAGGAAACGTTGGAATTACTCATTTCAATCTCACTGAGATTTTACAAATATAATTTTTTACAAATGTCTACTTCTCACTCGGCGCCCAAATATTTTAGAACTATTCTGTCAAATCTTGACGACAGTTCATTTGAATTTTATTGGGTTTGTTTTTATCTATGATGAACTCACTTTCTATGCTGTTCATCACTTCAATTTAAAGAATTTTCGACACTAATTAACCGAAAGCGTGGTTTTTGACCAAAAGGTTGTTTGCAAAAGTCTACTGGACAAAAGGTTTTGCTTTCAACCAACACTATAACCATAACACACAGGAGGACAGTTTGTATTGTATTTAAAAGAATCACGTTAATTCCTCAGTAATCGTGACTAACTGAATAGACTGTAACATAACTTTGCAACAAATATCCAAGCAGATTAACACGTTCTTCTGTCATACAATTTTTTTAAAACTTTCCCATCTTCCCATGGACTTATAGGCGAACAAACCCACTAGTAAACAATATCAAAGAAACATGATTTACAGACACTTCAAAACTTGATTTTTTTTTAAAACAATTGTATTTATTCAGAATATCAAGTAAGTATGACAGAAATATGTTTACGTGTTGATTATACTTTCTTTAACTGTTCCAATTTTCAAAGATTCTCCGTTTATATGATCTGAACAAACGATACATTTAAGGCTGTTGTGTGTGGTTGGAGGCAATCGGTGTGAAACAGTGAACATAAATTGGGTACATTGTAGCATTTGTCGTCAAGATTTGTTAAAGTGCCAGGCTAATTATCAATCAACAAGCAGATGTTTTGAATCCCCTAAGATTCCCATCATCATTTCACCTTCGATCACTGCCCGTTAGCAAGTAAAGGTACTACTACGACACTGATTGGTCTATAGGGTGAATTCAGTGTCATTGGTCCAGTCTCTTCTTTTGGTGATGACTGAATTATGTCAATAAAGTTCGCAATGTGTTCACGAAGCAAGGTATGTAGTCATCTCAGAGTACTTCAAATCTGTGTTTTTGGTGGCTGCCGTTCTTGTTTATCAATGATTTGTCATCTGTGTAAGTTTTCAGGTAATGGTTTACAGGGAGTTTATCGATTTGAGGTTTGCTTACGAACTACATTCTACCTCAATCAGTCAGGAAAATCATTGGAGATAGTAGGCAGCCAGCCAGCCAGCCAGCCTTGTCTTACTCCTGTCTTCACTTCGAAGGATTCCTTGAATTTCCCGTTGTGGATTACTTGGCATGCAGCACTGTCGTAAAACTCTAGGCATATAAATAATTTGAAATTCTTTGCAAACATATCAAAGTTGGAAAACATTTTAAAAAAACAACACTAATGTGAACTGGATAGTTGTTTTTAGATTTAAGCTATTCAGTAATGTGTGGTAATCAACCCACAAGGGATCTGACCAAGGCCCCAATTACCTACGTGCTTATCTGTTTCTACTTACCTACTGATCATCTGCAGCATACATTGTGTAAGTCTTCCTCAAAAATGACAAATGTACTTTGACAGAAATTCTTACTTATTCACCGAGAAAACAATGTTTAGAAGTACAATGTTAGCCATACAAAATTAGACAGAATGACCTTAAAAGGAAAGCCTTTGAAAATCAGAGAATACTAGCCAGTTGTATTATCCCAGTCTGAAACTCCACAACAGTATGCCTACATGATTCCATCAGTAATCATATTTTGAGATAAGATCAGTATGAGAATCCAGTGATCCTTGAATTCTAATTTTTCCTGATTTCATTATTGGTTTGTAGGGATTTGGTTGATTGGTTACAGGATTTCATCATGAGCTGACATTGGTTATAAAACCATTGGAAAACCTGGAGGTACTGGACAGCTGCTTCGTCTTAGTTTGGGACTCTTCAGCAGTACGCACCCACCGGGGTTCGAACCCAGGACCGTCTGGTTACAAGGCGAGCTAGCTCGTAGACTATTAAGCCACTGGGTCCCGATCCAATGGCCCATGAATTCTAACTTCTGTCAATTCACGATATAGCGCAACCGCTAGCCAATGTCTTCGGCGAGTATTTGTCCTTACACCCGACCTGCTGCACCCTACTGGTCACGACTTCCCACTGGAACTCCAGGTATCTACCTATCTGAATAGGGCCAGTCGCCAGTGAGCATCTCACGCATATTTTCCTGAGTTAATTAGGGATTTCAATAGTATGTAATGTTGTGACATTTAGGAGCATGTCAGAGGTCATTTAAGTTCTTGTCAGTATGTCATATATTTCACATGCAATCCCCGGTCAAAAGAACACACCTTGATATGTAATTCTGCTGCCAGTAGTTTATGCAAATTTAGACTACAGTATATGTCACCGGAAGGAAAATGGCTGAAAAATAATTATATTCACAAAAATAGTAAGCTACCTTGAAACTTTAAGCGGGTTTGCTAAATTCTAGGAAAATTGATGTCCTGAAGAAACAGTCCCCCAAGATTGAAAACTCCAAAAATGCACACTGACTTCCTATTACTACGAATAACATCTAGAAATCAGATTGCAGCGTTTGACCCGGATTTGACTAGCTTGTCTGGTATTCCTTGATAAAGATGACACAAGGAATGAAATACACGAATACTTACTGTTGAATGTAGTGGCCTCCTGAACCATCTGTTTGCTATGGACCTTCGCCCAATGTTCTACAGATATATAGAAAAATATTTTCCACTTACCTGTCAGATACAGTCAACCTTCTGAATGGTATTCATTTATCCTTCTGTGAAATGCTTTCTGAACAGTAGGAGGTCAAAGATTAATTATGCTGCAGTATGGAATGGATGGATAAAGTGCATTTATGTCGCTTAAATATGCTGTTACATCATTGGATGGGAGTTGTTTCACCGTATTCAGTTAGTGGTCGGCCTGCTTAATTTCGGCTACCGTTATCACATGCTGAAAATTCCGTAGTTGTACCAAAAATACTATGTGGAATCATATCAACTGACAGAAAAAATTTTACAAAAATGAAGTTTGATTAGTTACAAGATTTTCATCCTGAGCTGGCATCAGTTAGAGAACCATTGGAAAACCAGTGAGGAAGTACTGAACAACTGTTTCGTCCTAGTCTGCGACTCTGCAGCAGTACGCACCCACCGATAGAGTTCGAATCCAGGACCTTTTGGTAACGAGACGAGCTCATAGACCATTAAGCCGCCCGATCCAATGGCCCATGAATTCTTACCTCTGCCAATTCATGACATAGCTCTATCGAGTCCCAGTGGCTAAATGGTCTACGAGCTCACTAGCCTTGTAACCAGAAGCTCCTGGGTAGCTGGTTTTCCAATGTTTCTCTAACTGATGTCAGTTCATAATGAACTCCTCCAACCAATCAAACAAAACAGATCCCTATAAAAACCAATGCTTGAAAAAATGAAGTTATTCCATGCTGTGATTGGTGAACATATTCATCAACAGACACATTCCCTCGATAGTGAAGATTAGACGGCTCACAGGAAAGTATAAACACTGAAGAACTGCAGCAGGCAGTGAAACTGCCAACCACCTTTTATTACCCAGCAAATAATCAGAGAGAAAAGTTGGTGGATTAGAAATACTAAGATTAGTAAGACATAAGTTATTTTCAGTCTTTCCAGTTCAAAAACTGACTGGTAGGCAGACAAACAGATACATGGATGGACAGACAAATCATGCAGCAGAAGATGGACTGCTAGAAGACAGTCAAACGTTGGTCAGAAAACAAGATTCCAGTATATCTAGCCTTCATGGATGCGGACTAGACGCATTACACTAGTTACTGACTAGTATGCAATCAAAAATATATAATACAGTCCTACAGGAGGTCAGTCGCGAGCCTGAATAGCTCAGTGGTAACGTCTCTGACTGCAGCACTCGGTGACGCGGGTTAGAATCCCAGAAGGGACATGAGTTCCTTCAAGGTTGCAGATACGCCTTGCTGATAAGTGCCAACTAGCACGAAACCTAGGTCCAAGGCTTCCTGCCGATTGCCTCCAACCATCTAATACCAACAATTTACAGTGCACCGTAATGGCGAGCCACCTAGCATGGTGGCCACATTGCAAACATGACTGGTAGAATTCAGTCTGCACCGAAGATAGGACTAGACGCATTACACTAGTTACTGACTAGTGTGCAATCAAAAATATGCGGAAGGCAATGGAGATTGATTGGTCATAAGCTCAGGAGATTGATGAGTGACTCTATGCTATGCATCAGGCCTTTAGTCGAACCCGAAGATACTAGTCGGTCACCCGACGATGACACAGACAAGATAAAAGTCTTTGGGGAATTTTAAAGGTGATGGCAGTCGCTCAAAAGGTCATCAGAGAGGACATAATGTAATGGAGATGTGATGTTGAAGCTCTGTATTCCAGTAGGAACTTAAGGGAATGTTAAATCATACATAGGCAGATAGATAGACAGATACGTAGGTAGGCGAACGAGCTGTTTGTCTCTTACTTTAGCACGATCAAAATAGGTTAATAATAAAGTATGATTAAATTTCAATAATTTACACACAATGATAAAAAAATCTGTTTTAATTGTTCAAGTTTCAACAGGTTTTCTGAATGCACTTTTTATGACCATTATCGATTTTTTTTCCGGTATAGGTATATATGTATTATGCTCTGTGTTTTAGAATATGAAATGTCAACTGCCACGATAATCAACATGTACAAACGATAGTGACTGGCTACAGAACGAAGTTGACTAGTTTTCTAGTGAGAAGTCATGACCACTGGGGTCCACCCGGTCGGGAGTGAGGGCGAATACTCACTGATTACGTTGGCTGGTGCCAGTCACGATAAAATGACATAAATGTCAGAAGCTAGAATTCATGAACTGATCAGTGAGTCGGATCCCAGTGGCTGAATGGTATATGAACTTGTTTTGTAACTAGAAGGTCCTAGGTTCGAACTCCATGGTGTGGGCGTGTACTTCCAAAGAGTCCCAAAGCTGCTACAGAAACCTCAGCACGACGAATCTCCTTGCGCCAAAAGAAAAAGTCTGTGTGGGGACATGGAATGTCCGCAGCATGTACGAGATTGGTAAAGCTGCCCAGATCGCAAACGAAATTAGGACGAAACCAATTATTTATTATTTATTGTATCCTTTAATTCCTAGAGGAACATAGGGCTTCAGCCGTGCGTCTCCATTGCGTTCGGTTCTCTGCTAGAGTCTTCACCTGGCTCCATGTCTGCCCACACGTTTTCATTTCCTCTTCACATCACCTCCTCCAAGTCATCCTTGCACTGATGACCAACTCGCCACTTCCCTTTCGGGTTCCACTCGAGCAATGGCTTGTCTAGTGATGTCACTTGATGGTTTCCTCAGAGTATGGTCAGCCAATCCATCTCCATTTCCTTCGGCATATTTGTTTCACAATCGGTTCCTGTGAGGTTGGTTCGCTCCCAGAGATCTCTGTTGCTGATCTTTTCTGGCTATCTGATCTTGAGTATTCAGCGAAGACAACTGTTAATGAAGGTGTGTAGTTTGTTTCAGATGCTCTTTATGACGCGCCAAGTCTCTGATCCGTATAGTAGCACTGACTGACTTCACATTGGAGTTGAAAATCCGTATCTTATTTTTGATGCTGAGTGTTGTTGACCTCCACACAGACTTGAGAGTACTGAAAGCTTGTCTTGCTTTTCCGATTCTTGCTTTGATATCCTCGTCAGTTCCGTCCGCCTGTAGTTGAAACGATGCTTCCCGGACGAAACCAATAGTTCTCTAAATGATACCAAGCCGTGATCAAACTTGAGAAATAGAAGCAAGCATACAAGTGAGATGGAGTTCAAGTCCATAGCAAAAATGAAAGGTTAGACAAACTTCTATGTTTTGATTGGACACCAGTAACTAGTGTGATGTGTCTAGTCCTTTCTTTGGTGCAGACTGAATTCTATCAGTCAGGAGGTCAATAGTGAGACCGAATAGCTCAGTGGTAACGTCTCTGACTGCAGAACTCACTGGGTGACGCGGGTTCGAATCTCAGAAAGGACATGAGCTCCTTCAAGGTTGCAGATACACCTTGCTGAGGACTGGTGATTGCCAACTGGCACGAAACCTAGCTCGAGCAAGGCTTCCTTCCGGTTGCTCCAAACCCTCTAATGTCACACATTTTCAGTTCCTAAACCTCGCAAAAGTTTGTCAAGTGCTCGTTGACAGATAATCTTAAAAGACAACTCCAAGGACAATATCTGACCTGCATTCACCAAGTATGCGTTGGCTGAAGTGGTGACTACAATCTCATCTTCGGAAATTCATGTTTGATTATCTCCTCAGAAGTGTTTGGAAATTGCACTATTTCTGTGATGATCATTGAGTGAATGAGCAATTTCTATCTTCTAAAATCAATAGTCTAAATATATTGAAAAACGGATTTCAGCGATGGATAGATTGGAAGAGAGACAGACAGTCAGAGATAGGCACAAAGATAGGTGAACGGACAAATTGATTGTTTTTTGTGTGTGTTGGTTGGTTGGTTTAGCACAATCAATACGAATGAGGATTACATTCAACTGTGGTCAACTGTCTTAATCTGTCTGTTCTAATTTTGTTCAAGTTTCAACAGGTTTCCCCAATCCATGACCAATTTATGACCATAATCGATTTAACTTCCGGTATAGGCATAGGTGTGTTGTATATTTTTATCATCACAGTATATATTAGAGAATACGAAATGTCACTAATAGTCTCTAGTTGTGCGATAGGATTCGTGTTGTTGTTTATGTTGTGACAGTGGAGTGTGAATCAGCCGATTTTTTATGAGTACCGATTGAATTGAATAGGTAGTAGATTGAAATATATCTATTTTTTTGTTGTTATAAAATCACAATCGTAATATTCTGTTAAAGTGAATATTTATGGTGAGTGTGTGTGTGTGTGTGAGTGCATTTAGTGTGTGCAGTGTGCTTGTTATGATCACAAGGTTTGGGTAATACATTAGAAACCTTCGTCCAACTAATTCTGTGTGGTCATGACTCATAGCGCACACACACACAGACACACACACACATAAAATGCATGTTATTAGTGTAATTAATTTACGACGAAGTTGGGTTTTATAGGGATATAGATATACTTATATGATTGGGAGGTAAGGTGAACAAGTGGCCAGCTGATTCGTTTTAGATTGGGATTCACTCTGCAATGGTCACATAGATGGACAGAGATGTAAACTAACTAGGGGTATCAACCTTGATATTTTTAGTCACACAGATGGAATCCATTGTTTTTACGATTTTGGCCACGGATCGATATCAGTTAGAGAACCATTGAAAACCAGCCACAGGGAGTACTGGACAGCTGTTTCTTCAGTCTAGTTTGGGAATCATTGGGAGTACGCACCCACCACAGGGGTTCGAACCCAGGACCTTCCGGTTACAAGGCTAGCGAGCTCGTATACCATTCACCCACTGGGACCCGACTCCTCACTGGCCAGTCCATGAATTCTAACTTCTACCATTTCGTGATATTTAGCGCGACTGGCACCAACCAATGTCATCGGTGGGACATCCATCCTCACACTTGACTAGATGGACCTCACTGGTCACGACTTCTCACTAGAACTCCAAGAAACTCCATCTTGTATCAAGTCACTAGCGAGCATCAGATTAATTTCCAAGAGTTGGTTTATAAGGATTAGATTTGTTTTTACGAGTTTGACCACGGATTGATATCAATTATTGTCACGGAAATTCTAGCTCCCCTCAATCCTTAATATAGCCTCATCTGCGGCCAGTGATATCGGTGAATCATCAAAAGTGGGAACTAATAATCTAAGTGTCAAACATGACGGTCTCTTAACTTGGACTTGGTCTTTTCAACGCCGGTAGTGCTGATACTTCACCGGTCCAACTAATATATATATATATATAATTGTTTGAGGCCTGTGGTAACACGGGATTGGTAATTCTACACCATATCATAAAGTTCCACCGATTAATGTGTTTTTCTAGTGATCGATAGTTACAGGTGAATAATCCGCGTAGGGATTACTAAACCTGTGAGGTATAATAAAAGGTAGAAGACGAATATAAATGAATGATGCGTAATTGTCGATTGAACACCATAGAACTAACTGCTCATGCTTTATAATTTCGAGTGATTGGTAGTAGTTTCAAGTGGCATGTTGGATACGATGACTCAGTGTGGATGGCGGTAAATCCAGCTGACCAACCCAAATTAGAATGAAATGCTAATCACTGCTAATCCCCCACCCACCCACTCTCTAAGGATCCCATATAGCGAAATGAAGCTGGTAGCTTCGATCAAATATATCAACGTGAAATGATAAACACGAATAGATCATTTCCCAATATAACACCGTCTCATCTCCAGCCAATGATACTGATAAATCATCAGAAGCAGGAATTAATTACCCGTTGTATCAATATTTTTTCAAAACTATATTAATAGCTTTATTCTGAAAAATGTTTATATAATGTAGAGAATAACCAGTGGAGTTTGTTGCATGATATTTTCTCCTTCTACAGAATCTTCGAATCGAAGATTAACTGACAGTAGATCGTGTGACACAGTTCTACCTGACCAACGAAGTCCAAACCAATCCATTATGCTGATATCTCTTCTTTTTCTCCTTCGAGAAACGCACGACATTTTGTTGAATGTCAATTATGAAAACTTCAGGAGTACATTCTGTGAACCAAGGACACCATTCGGATACGATCATCTCATGTACTGGGATAAACTGCTATCATGGATGATGCTTTTTCCCATGTTTTTATTGGAAACTTGCAAAAACTGCAGGTTGTTAATGTTTTAAATACTCGCCAGAGTAAACAACACTATCAGAGGTCATATTTTACTAGATTTAAACAAATTGAATGAATAGGAGGAACTATATGCATCATATATTGCTGTAGGTTGCTTCCGGTAGCCTAAGTTTTAAACAGGCCGCCAAAATATGCACTGTTGTGTCATTCGGATGAAGTTACTAATTGGTAAGCATGCTGGTCTGTAGACTTGAAGCTTCTGATTTCAGAACCAGTCGGGTGTCATCTCTGCACACTTCTGAAGAATCGTAAAAGGAATGGTAAAACGAATGTCTGGTTCACCATTGTTTTTTAATACTTCCTTAAATGATGTTTATATTACGACTGTGGTGTACTGTGTTAGTCTGTTTTAATCGTTCAATTATCAAGAAGTTTATCGAATCTTCATTTTTATGACCATAATCGATTTTATTTCCAGTATATATCAATAAATATACGTACTTTTCACAATATATTTGAGAATACGACGTGTCACTACTAATTGTGATAATCAACATAGACAATAAACATTTTTAGTTATACGACAATATACCGTTTTGTTTTTATTGACAGTGGAGAGTGAATCACACAGTGTTTTTTTTATGCGTACTAATTGAAAATATGGTAGATGAATTTGATTAGTAATCACACTTTAACTGTTCTGCTTATGTAAATGTTTATGTTTCGTTTGTGTGTGTGTGTTTGTGTGTATGCGTGGGAGTGCTGAGGATAAAACATTTGTAATCTTTGAACGCAGAACTTTAATTTACTATTTAATTTAAAATGTGTTCTCCAGGTACCATTTTTACAAGTTATATTACGGGCTGACATCAGTTAGAGAACCATTGAAAAACCTGCAGGGAGTACTGGACAGCTGTTTTCTCCCATTTTAGGGTCCTTCAATAGTACACGCTCATCAGAGTTCGAACCAAGGACTGTTGAACCACTGAGACGTGACCCCAGTCAATATCACGGGCGACTAACTGTCCCCTTGCATTACTTATGGGACCCCACTGGTTACAGCTTCTCACTGGAACCAGGATCAGTCGCTAGTGAGTATCAGGTCAATAGTCAGGTGCTAGTTTTTGCATGGGTCTGATTTTAATTTCGTCCTAACCAGATAAAACTTAAAAAAACCAAGGAAAACTCGACAGGTGTTTCGTTCTTCAACCCACCAGGCATCTGACCCAAGAACATTAACCTTGAAAAATCAGTCACAAGATTGGAATTCAGTGTCTGACAAATTCTTATTTCTATCGATTAGCAATAGGGCGTCATCTCCTGCTGACGATAATATTGCTGAATTGTCAGAAATAGGAACTAATAGTCTTTCGGATTCCAATCCATTTTCTAATTGGTAACACCAATAGACGTCACATTTGATAATTACTGAAGAGTTTTCAACTATGACGAAAGGGCTGTCCGGTTCAACTTAACTTCAAGTGTTATTCTTAGTGATGTTGGTTCGTGGTGAAATCTACATACACACTGTACTTTGTAGATGTTCGTTACTCAGATATATTGGCTATAATTTCACTGAGATCCAAGTAGACGATAATTAGCGTTACACACTTTAGATAATAAAGATATCTTTTAAAATGGTTGCTTTTAGTGTTTCAAAGAAATGTGTTGAAACATCCGAAATATAATTCAAGGTCATTTGTTCGAGTCCCGTCTCTAAACAGGACTGGTAATTCAGTAACATCCTATAAAGTCCCACCAACAAATATATTTCTGAAATCACTGACAGTTACAGCTGAATAATAAGCTAAGGGATCACTAAACTAAACCCGATGATAGTATAAAGGAATGGCGAGTAGGCGTCCATTGAACATCATAGCACTAACTGCTCATGCTTTGGCGTTTCAAGAGATTGACACTGGCTTTTAGTATTATCGGGAACACTATTATTCATTGTGGATGCCAGTACATCCAGTTGACGAACCCAAATAAGGACGAAACTCGTCTCTTGAATTTCGCTTCAAGCATAATTGCACAGTGTTATATACCGCTGATTGACAAAGATCAGTATTTGGGAGTCAGTCACATTAAACAGTAGTGAATAAACACTATACAGCCGTTTTTACTCGTTCAAGGTTGAGCTCATCAGTGCTGTAAACGATATGACTCAACTCAGACGGCCGGAAGAATTTAATTCACTCGATTTCCACCTAGCTCTTGAAGTGAACTGGTAATACATAGAATCAATTCAGCCATTTCGTAATAATATATCACTATGTGAAGATTCCTTACAGTTTCTCTTGCGAACCTAAAATATCCACATGACAATATGTGATCTGAGTGATAATATAAATGGGAATCAAGAAAATTAACCCTCTGTTGTTTAGGTTAATTCGATCTGACTGTCAGCTACTACTGGTCGAATTTTGATCATGGATTAATATCCCTTTAAAGAACCAATGGAAACCAAAGAGTACTGGACAGTAGTCCTATCCAAGCTGGGAACACTTCATCAACAGGCGCCCACCGGTGCTAGAATCCGGGACCTTCTAGTTACTAGGCAAGCTCGTAGACCATTTAGCCACTGGGACCCGACTCAATGGCCCATGATTTCCAACTATTACCAATTCGTGGTTTTAGCGTGACCAGTAGTCGATTCCTCCTCATACCCACGCCGATGGATTTCAGCGATCATGACTTCCCACTAAGACTCCAGGCAACTTCGTTCCGTAACTAGTTAGTTTGTAAAGATTTGATTTATCTCCAGGAAGTTTCACCACGAATTGATATCAGTTAGAGAACCATTGGATTCCAGGGAGTGTTTCGTCCCATCAATAGAAGCTAGAATTCATGGGACATTCAGTTGGCTCCCAGTGGACGAATGGTACACAAGCTTTTCTTATAACTGGAAGGTCATGGCTTCAAACCTCATTGGTTGTGCACTATGAAGAGTCTCAAGCTTGGACGAAACAGCTCTCCAGTACTCCGTGTTAGTTTTCAATGGTTCTCCAAAACTGCTATCAATCCATGATCAAATTTGAAACAGATCAAATGCCTACAAACTAACTTTTGAGGTCTACTGGTTGACTTGGGTGGTTTCATATTACTTAATTACTGGTATATGTCATGTTATTGATCTCATAAATTGCTTCACCTCTGATAGCATGATTTGAACTTCAGGGTAATTCTAAATTAATTTTTCCCCTTACTAATTGATTAAAATAAAGTTCTTGTAATGTGAAAATGAATACAGGTATACTTTTTTAGCTCAGTTGGATCATTTTTCATGTGGTTGTGATCTCTGGGATGAGGTGCATATGTGTGTGTGTATGTTGGAGGGGGGGGGGGGGTTAATCGCGAAGCTTTCATTTCTCATCTAGACAACATTCTTATATACGGCTTATTTAGGACCGAACTCACAGAAAATAAACGCAAGCACACACAAATGTGAATCATGTGCCACTCATTTACCCAAATTTCATTGAGATAAATTTACTGCAAAATGGTAGAATACATGATCTGATGTAATACTTCCGTTATAAAATTCTTATTATATTCAAGCATTATAGAAAATAAAGATTTTGATGTATACCTGATATATATTCAAAAGAACAGTAGTTACGTAATAGCGGATTTCATTTCGAGCAAAGAAATTTAGTTTTCAGTAATTAACGGATAAAAAAAGGATTTTCAATAGTTGGTTTGTAAGGATTAATTTTGTTTTTATGAGTTGATCATGGATTGATATCAGTTAGAGAATCATTGGAAACATGGAGGTAGTTTGTGAGTCACTGGCAGTACGCACCCACCACAGGGGTTCGAACCCAGGACCTTCCAGTTACAAGGCTAGCGAGCTCGTAGACCATTCAGACACTGGGACCCGACTCCTCACTGGCCAGTCCATGAATTCTAACTTCTACCAATTCGTGATATTTAGCGTGACTGGCACCAACCAATATCATCGGCAGGACCTCACTGGTCACGACTTCTCACTAGAACTCCAGGAAACTGGGTGCGTACTGCCAGTGACTCCCAAACTAAGCTGAAGAAACAACTGTCGAGTACTTTCTGGTTTTCAATGGTTCTCTAACTGATAACAATCCGTGATCAACTCGTAAGAAAAAGGATCAACAAACGAAAGGGAGTACATCAAGTTGGAGTGGGTGGGTATCACTAATTAGACTTCAGACATCAAGGTAATATTATTATTATTTTAAACAAATCAAATACCTGCAAACCAACATTTGAAAATTGATCAGTCTGATGCACACTACCGACTGACTGTATATAAATACAGGAAGTCATAGTGAGAAATCGTAACCATCAGAGTTTACCACTGACGATATTGACTGGTGGTTGTGCTATATATGGCGAATGAGTAGAATTTGGAATTTATGCGCCATTGGATTGGGTCCCAATAGCTGAATGGTCTTTGAGCTCGTTAGCCTTGTAACCAGAAGGTCCTGGATTCGACTCCTGGCGATGAGTACGTACTGCTGAAAAGATCCAAAATATAACGAATTAGCTGTCCAAGCTGAAAAATATGTTCATCGAAGTGTTATGCTATTAAATGGGATATCTGGGAAGTTTCAGCTTAGGTGTTTGCGAAAGATTAAGTTATGGTTTAGGCCAAGGACAAGTTAGGGTTAGGTTAACCTAATAAAGGCGACATTAGGGTTGGTTCAAGTTAGATTACAGTTAGTTTAGGCATATTTTCACGTTAGGGTTAGGTTCAGGAAAGATAAGGGTTATGATTAGGGTTAGAAGACCTAAATAATTACATGCATAGAATGTGGTTAAATTACTCTGTTGATATAAGAATAGAACTTGTGCACTGCGGCAGAGTATAATTCCATTGTGGGTAAAATTTATTCTGATAAAGTCTCACAGTATTATACAGTAACATTTACTGATGACAACGTTTCGAGCAAAATTTATTGCTCAGTAAATATTACTGTATTACACTATGAGACTTTATCAAAATAAATTTTACCCACAATGGAATTACACTCTGTTGATGCTCCAACCTAAAACTGAGAGCTATTTTTATCACATGTGAGAGGAAGGTATCCTCTGTAACACTTGGATACAGTTTTCATGCATTTTTTTCATAAATATATGTGTTCCGTACACAAAAATGCCTCCTTCACGTGATCGGTGAGCTTGAGGTCATTCGCCGATTGGTAGTTAGTGGTACTTAAAGTTTAACTTGGCCTTCCCTAGTTTTCCAGTGGTTCACCAAATGATTGATGCCAGCTGTTGGTCAAACATGTAACCGGTCGAATCCCTGCATTCGAACACTTGAAAAAGCAGAATGAAACGTAACCCTATTCCATGTCATTAACATACGCATACACATTTCTTCATTCCTTGCATTCAAAGTGAAACATACGAATTCAAGCCGTCAGGTTTGAAGTTGAAGCAGCATTGACGTTGTTTATTTTTGCAAAGTCAGGTTACTGGCCTCACGCCTAACCTCCCCTTTCTTCAGATTCACTATCGTCTAGGGTGGTTTTAGGAGTGTGTCAGTTGGGTAACGAACATGGGTCATAAATACACATAACTGAGTGTCAATGGGCATTGACTGTATGAATGAAATAAACCTCTTTCCTGCTGAATTTTTCACTGAGTTTAAACAAAGTAAAGACAAATTTTCGTGCAGAATAATATGACACCATCATTTATTAAGTCGGATTCTCTTCACCAGTTTACAAACTAAAAGTTCACTGTATAAATGTACATAGGATTTTGTCATTCTGACAAGGATCAACACGATTTCTGTTAACAGAGATACATGTTAATGAACAGTGTTCAGAAGTTCCATTTAATTAACTTGTGAAGGAGGAAGTCAAAGTTCAAACCAAGTACAAACATGTAAAATTACAAATATGGTCGGATCCATTGAAAATTGAGTTGCACAGTGAAGACAACAAGGGGAGAGAAGTTGATGATGAGTAATAGTGTAGTGAGAATAACCTTAGCCATAGAAACAAAAAGGAACTGAATTCCACCAAAGCAAAATATGTGCGATGGGTAGGGTGGGTGGAAAGGCAAAAGATTACGTAATCAGTTGAAATGGGTCACCAAGGTGAAGAAGGACTAATAAGTGAATCTTTCTCAACACATGAGTTAGGCTTTAAACGTTTAATAACGACTGCTTCGTCAAATATGAGGCGACTTGACTTATACTGCCCATTAGTAATCTTTTAGGATTTCACGGTGTCCTCCTCATGACTCGTATCAACAAGATGTCTGGCAATACCACTGTTCGAAGCATTTGTCTCCTTGAAACGTAAACCTTTTGGTACATGTTTAGAGAATCTGAGATACACCCTTCTTTCTGTTCTGCCAATTTAACTGCTCCCACAGATACACGTAAATTTGAATACACAATTAGAGTTAACATGGTAGGGGTTTCTAACAACCTTTGATTGCACCAAAGAGTTTGTTGTTCGATAAACCGGATCCAATTTGCCTGCAGGATAGGTCCCGGCTAGAGAAGTTTTCAATCTTCTATTGATTAGAATTTTAATTGGTGGATGGTGACTAGCAGTGGAATCCAGGATAAGCGCATTTCGTCCTATTTGGGACTCATCAACTGGATGTGCCTGCATTCTGTTGACCATACCTATAATACTGTCGTCCTTAAAATCGAGTTGGATGAAGATAGATTTCTTATTAACTGAGTTGTAAGCAGCTGAAGAGAATCCAATGAAATAAATGATGGCCTCACGTTTATTCTGCACAAACATTTGTTTTCTCACTGAGATTAGCTGACTCCTCGAGATTTTAAAGTCTCGTCTCATCTCGTTTCGTTTACTAGAAATGAGCATTTACGCTTTTTATTGAAAATAATTCAAATCCTTAAAGTCTAGGAGGGATAAATGTTCTACAGGCTCAGCTGATTGGACATTGAAGTAGTAATTCGGAGACAGCAGATTCGAGTCCTTCTACGACAGATATTTTTCATTTCAACCTCAATTATCGTTCACTATAGTATACTGGTGTTAATTTTTTCTCATATTTTCAGCATATTTTATTACTTTAGGTTTGGCTGAAACTGGGTGGTTTTCCCCTCCTTATTTCTATTTTTATTCACAGACAATCATTGTTAAAGTTGTGTATGGAAACATTCTGCACTTCTACCACCTAATAGTATCAAGAAAGTTTATCTTTCAGTCAGAATCTAGTGACTGAGACTGCAGTGTCTTAACCTTGTCATATGAAGGTGGTGTGCTACATCCCTCTTATGGGTTATTGTGTCTTCCTCAAATAGGATGGAACAAATTCCCGTTTCGCGTCGAATTTCCGAACATCACCCTGCCTGGTTAAGCAAAGGACAAACAAAATCTATTCGCAGCGCTATTCTGGCTCATCTTGTGGAGAAAGAACACAAAAACGACGTTAATCATGCTTTCAGGGTCATTTACCGCATACCTACGAACCTCAATTTTGCTTTAAGAGTTCGACTATTAAATATTGCTGAGGCTGACTGTTGGGATCCATATTAACAAGCCTAATTTATGCATCCAAAAGAATTTAGTTCAATCATTATCATTACCTTGGCCATCCAGGTTTGAATGATCCTGAATTTTTGTGCAATTTCCTTAATTTTAGTTTATATTCTATTCGCTATTATATCTTTATTGTTATTATTATAATTTGAGCATCTTTAATGAACTGCAATTCCATTGTGATGTTACTTAACAAGTCGATATTATTTAAAAAAACATTAATATTGTTATTGACTACTAATCTAGAATATTCTGTGTATATAAACATGCACATATATAATTGTGGAGCCGGAAGAGGAATTTATCGCAAAGGATATTCTTTTCTCGATTATTTTGTGTTTTTTAAATTCCCCAAAGCCACCCCAAGTGTGGTTTTGCCTAGATGGAGGATTTCATCATGAGTTGAAATCAGTTAGAAAACCATTGAAAACCTGCATCGGAGTACTAGACAGCTGTTTCTTCAGTCTAGTTTGGGAGTCACTGGCAGTACGCACCCACCACGGGCTTTCGAACCCAGGACTTCCTGGTTACAAGGCTAACGAGCTCGTATACCATTCAGACACTGGGACCTGACTTCTGAGTGGCAAATCCATGAATTCTAACTTCTGCCAATTCATGACATAGCGCAGCCACTTCCCAATATCTTCTTTCATGAGTTACTGCCTCACTTTCGACCTGCTGTATCCTACTGGTCACGGCTTTACACTAGAACCTTAGGTAATCGCCTGAATGGGGCCAGTTGCTAGTGAACATCAGATCAATTATCAATCAAACAAAATCACTACAAACCAATACTTGATAATTTTGGTTAGTCACGGAGAAATCTCAATTGAAATCAATCAAAGTACTAGACACCTGTACAGTTCTACTACGATTCTCTTCAACAGTACTCACCCAAGATCCTGTCATGGATTGTACCTAGATCCTTTATATCTCAAGTCTAATATTTTACTATACAATGATCGGGCTGAAATCGACCAGCGACCCGGTCACTTGTTTCGCAGTCTTAGAATTCATGTATCTAGTCCTCAGTGTTTGTACTGACTGGCATCCCAGCAAACAGTTTATGTATCCGTTGCAATCCCTATGGAGATAACTTCTCTAACTGCAATACAGGTTATTCCAACAAGTGTTAATAAGCTTGAAACCGAGATTAATACCTTCTTGCATATTTCCAGCGACCGCCTAACTCACATTTTTCAAGTGTTCGTGTTCAGGGATTTGGATGACTTCCTGTTAGATTGCTAACTTAAAACTACACAGTACTAGAGGGTTGTTTCGTCTCAGTTTTGGACTCCTCAGAGTCATTTCTCGATCAGACTTGTATTTTATATTTCATTTCCTATAGTCTTGTAAACATTCTATAGAAGGCTAGTAACCCATTAGATGAGTTCATCCCATCTTCTAATCACCGCTGGACAGTTAGTTATATTGGTAACTTATTGAATAATTTTAAAAACATTTAAGTAATAATGAATAAACTTAAGTGGGTATTAGGTGAACAGAACAGAAAATAATTTTGAGCATCTATCCTTAGGATATGAGGAAACATGGGCTAACGAACTGTGTAACATGTTGCTAAGCTTTAAGTACTTCATCGATGTGTGTGTGCGTGTGTGGGTGTTTGTCTACTTGATACTTGAATAACTTTACAACATGCTGATCAATTGAATAAGGGAATAAAAATACTTTATAAGTACTTAAGTCTTTGGAAGGACTCACTATTGTCCTCTTTCTCTCTCACACACTCACACCTACATAAACACTTAATGATGACCTTGTGTCTAACCTACTCAACCATTAAGTATCACTCAGTTATTAAATAATAATAATAATAAAAATGATTGTAATGTACTTTATGTTTATTTTTTTCTAACAATGTTCACACCTCTTTAATTTTATTTTATCACCATAGCTGTTATCAGAGCTGTTGTCATTGTTATTACAACTTATTGTTGTGATAGGAATTCTTCTTTTAAAGAGGAAATTTCGCCCATCTAACACAACCGCTTACTGTTAAAGTGTTTTGAGGAATTTCTCTCTCTCTCCTGTGTGTGGTTAAAGTAGGTGACAATAATTATCCCATCGTTACTAGACAGGAAGTGTTAAAGGGCTCTTTTCAAACTTTATATATCTATATGTGTATGCGGGGTTGGTGGTGCGTAGGCGTATGCGGGGGTGTATGCTTATCAGTTAGTTATCAGTTTGTCTCTATTTTCGAAAACTAAGCTGGACATCACACAAACACCCAAAATAAACACACGCAATGAATATAAACAATTGTTCCCCCCCCCCCAACAATTACTTCATCAGTGTAGGTGTATTTAATAGAAATAGAAATCGATTCTATGGCTCCTGGATAGTTGGTTATGTGTGACTACTACTTTGATTTTCTAAACCAATAATTAAATGTCTTCTTTGGTATTGTTCAACAAAACAATTTACACTGTCTAGATTGTCTGAGAGTATACAAACACTAGGAGACATACAGACGCACATTGACTCATTTTTAATGATAATATTTGTTGTCATGACATTGTAAAGAAAAAAAAAATCAATTTAGAATTCGATCACTGTTGGATATCAGACAAAAAGATGGGATGTTTTCAAGTGTTAGTTCACAAGGATTTGATTAATTTCAAGTTACTTCACACGATGTAACATTGGATAGAAGAGAAACATTGACAACCAGAGGAGAAGTGGACATTAGATTTGTTCTAGTTTACAAGTTTCCAGTCGAACCCCGGGACTTTTAGTTTACGGAGAGAGCACTTTAACCAATCAACTACTTGGATGATATCCAATGGCTCATAAATTCACGCCACCACCGACGAATATCATCGATGAGTATGATATGGCCTTACACCCGACTTGGCGGATTCCACTAGTCATGAATTGCATGAGAACTTCGGGACACTTATAATAATAATAATGTGGTGAGAGCTGTCTTCTAGCCAAATTGGTAGATAGTAATTTACGTCAATGTTTACGTTCTCAAGATTTGTCGTGAGAAAATGTGAACAAAGATTGATTCAAAACCAACCACAGCAGACTTTGCGTAGGCGGATACAGTTAACATGTAGATGATCTGACATTCAAGAAACAGTCACAAAGAGATGAAAGATTAACTTTACGTGAGAAACAACCAATCAGAAGACTGTGTTTGTTTGCTTAACTAATCTATAATAATGTACATTAAAATCTATAAATATGTTCAAGTATTGGTTTGGTAGGGATTTTGTTTAATTGTATGGAGGATTTCATCATGAGCTGACATCAGTTAGAGAACCACTGGAAAACCTGTCCAGTACTCCCAGGTTTTCCAGTGGTTCTCTAACTGATGTCAGCTCTAAATATGTGTTGATTTTCCTTAATAAACGATCGGTTGCCTGGCCCTTGTCTTCTGTTGTTACAATAATAATAATAATAATTAATAATAATTTGCTTTATTCCAGAAACAGTACTAGTGGTACAGTGTGGAATTTTCAGCACATATCTACAATATTTGCATCTAATTTTATCCAACGTTTGAAAGGAGTATTTAAAAAAAAATAAATATAAAGACAACAACAGCAAAAATAACACAAAAAGCTTTAAAAAAAATACCAAGAAGTAGAAAGGAAAATAAACAGCATATAATAATATCTCAGCATTGGGTAGTGGAAGCTATGATATGATTAGGCATGGTGACAGTAAAGCTATAGTCATACAAGAACTTATGAAATGATATTTAAGAATGTTTATCGCCAAGATGATCAGTTAATTTGGTTGAAACAACACTAAACAATCATAAAATAAGATTTCAGGGTTGTTGTTTTGTTTTCTATTGTCAGGTCAAATGCAGTGATTGTAGTGGTAGTGTGAGTAATGCTGAATAATAAAAAATTTTAAGGTGGTGATAATGGCGTTCACAACCAATGATTGTCAGTTAATATTGCCGAAAAAAATAAATAAATAAACAACCACAAAACTAATAATTACATGATGGTTAATGACAGGGAAATTTTGTAATACTCATAGTGCTAATATAGTCGGAACAAGTAGATACACAAAAGAAGGAATACCGTAAAGTACAAAAAGTAAGCCATTGTTAATAATTTAGGTAGCTAAGTATGTTTAAGAAGGAGTTCACTATAGAATACAAAATAAGAGAGAAATAAAAGAGCCTAAAATTATGTTATTAACAACAAAGCAAGTCATAGGTTTTGCGCTTAACATTGTCTCTGTCGCTTAGAACACAGGCCAAGTGTGGTATCGTTGAGTTCCTGTACTTGGTTGTACGAGCATAGATTATTTTATACTGATTTCTGGTTCTACTTGAGAGATGGAGAGTTAGGAGTTTGTCTTGAAATCAATAACCCATTGGAAATTAGATTAAGTTTAAGTGTCAATTTGCAGAGATTTGATGATGAAAACTAGAGGGTTTTAGAAAATTGTTTCATCCGCATAAAGGATACATCAATGATATATACTCATCGAGAATTAAAACCAGTTTGTGAGGGAAGCCTGTTGTCTATTCACAGTTACTGAAACAGCCCATGAATTCGACAGTCTCTTCATTACTTGATTCAATCCTAAGTGTATTGATTGGTACGTGGTCCTGAGGAGTTCCAAAGTTAAGTGGAACAATTCTTCAATATTCTCAGTTTTTAAATGGTCCTCTAATTAACTTCCTTTTTCTGCTGCTAATATTCTTTCCATGCTTTTGTTTCATTATGAGGTTGGAGGATCGGGTAGTTTCTACATCCAGTACTTCCAATAACGGTCAAGTAAAGTTTATTGCGTTTAATGTTAGAAAATCAAAATAAGGGATTCAGCGAAGAGACTCTTTTCAACGAATTTATTATCAAGCTGTACAAGCGTATATACATATAGTTTTTAAGAAATTATATCCGGTGAGGGAATTGAACGATAAGTGCGAATACATAAAATAATAATAGTAGTATGAAATGCAATTAAAATGTTTGTGATTATAATCATAGTTAAATGTCAAGTGGCAAAACAATTAATGTCATATATAGAATAATTCATAGGATGGATAGATTTTGGAAAGGTTGTGCAATTATAGGATTAGTAGACAAATCGAATAAAATGAAAACGTTACGTAATATTGTGTGAAATTTGATAACATAGAATTTAACGTTACAAAACAGAATTGATTTAGAATGACAAGTGGAACGAGTGAAATAATATCGGGGACAGTTCAAAGTGAGAATAGTAAAAATAGTAACAATTGACGTAATAAAGGAAGAGTATACAAATTGAATAGACAAAACGAAAAAAATTAGTAGAGCCAAAATATGATTAGGGATTACCATACTTTAGCATACAGGGATTAAAAGCATGAAAGTTGGAGGGGTTGAACGAACTTTTTCTATACATAGAGATCTGGTCATTCTGCTTCGATAGCCAAAGCTTCAGCAATACAGATGAGTCAGGCACGTAGTGATTTGGGCAAATTACTTTTCGCCTTGTAGATGACTCTAAAGGCGGAGGCTGTAGAGATAGGGAGATCATTATCGACCAGATGTTCAGTGATCGCGCTTCTTAGTGCTCCACTTCCACCTCTTCGTAACTACCATGCAGGATAGTCTTCTTGTACCCTCGTGGACAAAACTCGAGTCGAACGACCGATATACCTAGCTCCACACGAGCAAGTGAACTGATAAACACACATAGAGTTGGTCAACTGTGGGGTCTTGTCCTTCAGGTTATTGAACAGTAATGATGCAGCAGGGAATGTTCTTCCCAGAAACTGTAAGATCCTTCTTTTCATGATATCGGAAGCCAAGTCACCTTTGAATTACAAGCTCATGTGCAGTATTTTCTTGGGTACGGATAATAAGTCACACTTCATAGGATTTGACTGTACATTGTTGTGTATAAAACGTGAAGAAAATCCACTTTCGAATAGGATTTTTCTCAAAAGATTTAACATCCTCCACAATATCAGGGCTATATATGCACCGAATGCGATTGGCAAGCGACCGGATCGTGTTTCATTTTCAACCGATGGGTATCCAGCTGTAGAAATTTGTCAGTTGATCATTCCATGACAGCTTTCCATAAATCGATCTCTTCAGAGTTCCATCTGTCCTTCTTCATAAGTTCACATCGAGGAAAGGAATACTAGAGTCGTTTTCCATTTCGAGTATGAATTTTATCGCTCGATAGCAACCCTTAAATGCATATAACATATATTATTCAAATTATAATCACTATTACAAATAATAAAGGTGTCATCTACATACCTTTTATACATTTGAAATCTTTGGATTGTTGACTTCAACTGACCATTTTCTAGACTGGACATAAAACAGTCTGCAAGCAGAGGAACCAGAGGAGAGAGAACCCGTTGCAATACCATCCTACTGTTTGTAGATTGTTTCATTGAAAGTAAACTGTGCATTCAATATACAGGTCAAAAGTAGTTCCTTCAAATCTGTATTAGGTATCCCTATATATTCAACTTGTTGTCTTCAATATATTTGCATATAATACATATGGCTTCTGTCAGTGGAACATTCGTAAATAGGGATTCTACATCCAACGACAACATATAATGGCGTCATATGGCTGGTCTGAAAGAGGTGTCTAGCTGTCTTTAATATTGAGGAGAACTAAAAGGTATCTAATTCTATAATAGGAGTTGTAAGGAATTATCATTTGTTAGCATTCAAGTTTCTTTTGTCCTTTCTGTTTGATTGATTTTTAATTCTCAATAATCTACTGTATTAATAAGCCAATATTAACTCCAGCAATAGATTTCCTATTCAAGTTTACAGAGTGATAAAATATGTCCCTTTTTGGACATTCCATACTACCAAGAAGAGATTTCAACTTTCTTGCCCTATGTCAAATTGGTCAACAGTCCTTATTAGTGACAACCTCGTCATCGTTAACTGGTTACATTCCTATTTCTCAGAAAGAAAGCAGTACACCGTGTATAAAGCGAAGTCTTCCACTTCATTGCCTACTGAAGCTGGTGTCCCTCAAGGCGCTGTCCTTTCTTTTCGTTTTTCTTTCTTCTTACATGACTTGCCTCAGTCTGATGAAATAAAATTTGTGAAGTACGCTGATGATTTAACTGTTTCAATGGCTGTTAACTCCCATCGAGATTATACCAAAATAAATAGCTTTCTGTCGGGAGTCAGTAAATGGTCTGAGTCTAATGGTCTTAAACTGAATCCTTCTAAATGTCAAACTGTTAATTTCAGCTTAAGATGTAAACGACAGTTAAAAGAAGCCTTCGATTCTCATGACAGATGTAAGATTGATGACAATGATATAGGAATTATGTGAGAAATTAAGTATCTTGGACTTATTCTCTCTTCTGATCTCTCCTGGTCTTCCCATGTCTTAGCGATCTCCAGTAAAATATTCCGCCTGACATTTTACATTAAGAAGTTAAGGCACTCGGGTATAACTCAACCCCTCCTCTTACAGTTCATAAACTCTTGCATCCTACCTATTCTTCTTTATTGTTCACCCTTATTATTTCCTGGTTTACTTAAAAAGGACAATGTCACAATTCGTAGAATGCTGAAGACTGTCAGTAGGATGAGTGGTGTCCCAGTGGACTACATAGTTAACATCGTTGTCGATAGGCACTTGACTTCGTGCAATAAATTTGCTAAAGGGATTTTGTCTGACTTGGAGCATCCACTTCACCCTCAGTTTTCACCTTCCAGCTCCTCAGGTAGAAAAAGAAGTAACTTCAGAAAACCGTATGCTCGCACGTCTAAGTATAAACATTCTATGATACCACACTTGGCACGTATTTTATGTGATGAAAATAGCGTCAGGCAAGAATTGACTAACCTTTTTTCATCTAGTAAATAAACAATTTCCTCCATCCATCCTTATATACCTTCAAGTTTTACTTTTATTGTTTCTATTATATTTATGGTCTTGTTGCTTCTTTGTTTTTACTTTCATAACTGGAAACACCAACTTATTTCTATGACTGCTGTAATCTTTGTTTTTTCCCTCACCATATCATGTAAAGAGAACATTATGTTCAATATTTTTAAACATGCTAGAATTTCTATACCACATTGACAGTACTGTGTGGAACAAGCCCACGGCTATTTCCGCTTGTATTATTATCATTACCTTAGCTGTTATCATTATTATTATTTCCATTTTATATGCTGCATGTTTTTTTTTGACATTACCCCTACTGTAAATGTAAAAAATTTTTCTGTGTGATTAATTTTTATTTATAATTTGAAGAAATTGGATGCAATATTGTGATTAATGCTGAAAATTCCATTCTGTATCACAAGTACTGTTTTTGGAATAAAGTAAATCATCATTATTATTGTTCATTATGCATATGGATAACGAGTCTATAATTGATGATTACCATCCTAAAGAATAGGGTGGAATGCAAATCTACATAAGTCAGGAAACACACTGTTCGAATTGTGTCTGCATTCATCTGTTTCTATCTCGCGATATCTTTTAAATGTCACACTGATGATTCTATGTCGAAGCCTTCAAGAAGACGTGTGTGTGTGTGGATTGCTTCATTCTGTTCATTTCTATGTTATAGACGGTAACATTGTGGAAAATAAATAGAATATTGATTAAGTGGTTATTAGTTTTCCTATGAATCTTTATTGGTTGTCTTGTATCTTGTTGAATTCTGTAGTAGTTTATCGATTGACTCTCCGGTAGAATTCAGTCTCTTCTTTTAAGGTTTAATAATTCGTGGTTTCCACTTATTCCCTCCTAAGCCTTTGAAAAAAGATACTGCCATATTACTTAGGACTTTTAAACCTGGACTCAGGGTCAGCGAAGTAACTTTGACTCAATCGAATGACACTTTTTTAATCGGTGGATGGTGACTAGCAGTGGAATCCAGGATAAAGCGCATTTCGTCCTATTTCGATAAACATTTGGTTAAGAAAATCAGATCCGAAAGTGAACACTCCCTCCATTCAAAACTTTCTCTATCTATCTCCTCATTAAAAAAATTAGAAGCAATGTCATCAGAATTACTTCTTGTACGATTAGAATTAAGAATTCAACTCTACCTTTTTTGGAAGAGGCCTTGTCCAGGGGGAGAAATGTCAGGAAACCTGCCTTATAATTCTTAAGTGAATAGCCACTTATTTTTAGCAGTCGGTTATGTATTGATTTTAGATTATGTAGTTATGTATTTTGATTTTGTATGCGTCAGGAGTAAAATTGTTTCAGGGTTAGAGTTATCAAAGTCAAATGACCTTGAAACAGCCAATCAGATTCATCTAGGTGAAAAATGGTACTTAATTTACAAAGAAATGTATGTACGATATATATTTAATAAAAATGAATCATATAGGGTAAATATCTCTAATATGCTGCAAAAACTGGTCCCAGATTGTCATAGAAGTGGTTATAGACATATCAAACTAATGTTTTCTCTATTTCTCCAGATGTAGCAGATACTGGTTGCATATACGCAATACATTACTAAGGCAGACTTTTGATTTTGAGAAGAAAGTGTCTAAAAAAATCACCAGTTACATACAACTTACCAACTTATACAGACTTCCTCTGAATGTATAACCATCTATAGCCCGGCAATACTTTTGCAGAGTCATTATCCCTCCACTGCATATGCATGTTTTATTCCTCCCTATCAACACATTTTCCACAGAGAAATCAAAAACCAAATCTAGGAGACATACTCAGCAAGGATTATGATTAGCAACCACTTGTAACGCTGAGCTATCTATCTGATTGGTCAAATCAAGGGCATTTGACGTTGGCGTCTATTGTTAACTCCTGCCGGTTTCAGTTTGAAAAGTCAACACATCTGAATATCAGTCTCTAGAGGATTAGCGGCTATGGGATGAATCCTTTGGAGTACTGTGTAGTAATCTTTGGTAGATGGAGCATTCGTTAGCGATAGCTATATATATCTGAGGATTGATAGAAGTTAGAATTCACGGGTCAATAAAATATGACAACAGGCTGGCCTCGTAAACTGAAGATACCAAGTTCAATCGCTGTTCGGTTGAATCGGGCGTACTTTTGATGAGTCACTGACTAGGTGGAAACAACTGTTCAGAATTCTAAAGTTTTCAATGATTCTATGACATATAAAGCGCCTAATTATAAATAAGGCGGGAAAATCTGGAAAGATATGTAAAGTAACTGCCATTAAAATCCCGATCAATTTTTTCACTCACAAGATGGAGAAGACGTGAAAGACGAACAGTATAGTTCACGGTACAACTTGAATAACTCTAGCCTCTATTTTATTCACGTTTTGTCACTTTTAACATTGTTGTAACCTCATGTGTAATTAATTTACGACAAGTAGCAAGATTAAGGCTTAATTAGGTAGCTTCAAGTTATTTAAATACGATTATCAAGGTTTGAATATGGGAGAGATACACATGATTCTCTTTGACTAGTGTCAATCTGGTTATCGGAATAGAAAACTCCTCTTGTACCAAGTTCTCAAGAACAACCTATTTTCGCTTTAAAGACATAAACTGCTTGGTAGGCGTTTAGGAATCCCAATTGTGGAAAAGAACTATACAGACTTTTGAATTTTTAGTGTTTGGACGTTCGCATAACGATACGATTGTTTATTTTTACAGGAAGAGGTTGTTAATCCTACTACTCTCAAACTTTCCTGTTTTCCTTTCTGAAGACTGGTTAGTAAACAGTGGGAGGTTATCAGCTGGATACTGATTCACAAACACACAATCATGGAGAACAAGAGACAAGTGTAGTCGGATTTATCTCATGATATGATCCTGAAAAAAACGTAATGACATTGTCTTTCATAGAATGGTTGTCTTATGAGTTCACCTTCTTATTAAGGACTTTCTCCGTTGTAAGATGCTGCTACAGGACTGGACTACGTCTACCCCTAGCTTAGTGATAGGGAGTGAAGTGATAGAACATGTTGACCAATTCACCTATTTGGGAAGTTGTATCAGCACCAACGGATTGATTGGTGACGAAATCTCAGCACGGATCCAAAAAGCTCGAGCTGCTTTCGCTAACTTACACCATCTCTGGCGTAGGCGTGACATCCGACTATCAACCAAGGGACGTGTATACTGCTCAGCAGTTCGCTCCGTCCTTCTCTATGGCGGTGAGACGTGGCCAATACGAGTTGAAGACATAAAAACGTTGACTGTTTTTGATTATAGATGTCTACGATCTCTTTCTCACGTTAGGTGGTATAATAAGTAATGTTGACGTTAGGCGTAGAGTATTGGGCAAAAAGGGAAAATCAATCGACGAGGCTATAAAGTTACATAGATTGAGATGGTTAGGTCACGTTCTGCGCATGCTTAACCATCGCCTCCCCCGACGGGCATTACTAGCTGATATAGGTGAAGGTTGAAAAAAATAAGTGGTGGCCAAACAAAAATATGGCCTCATCAATCCATGAAATCCTTGACAGTTAAACTGAGTCAGGTAGGGAGATGCAGATTTCCGGGTTAGGGTCCTCGGGACTCTAAGAATCAATGTCTGGAGACAATAGGTGACATGGCTCAAAATCGTTGTCAGTGGCGCAGATGTATTCAGTCTCTGTAATCTTTCATTTTCCTTTCTACCATTACTCATTCTGTTTCACTCTTATACTTGTCAAAACTCTATTGATTATCTTCACTCATCTTCTTGTCTACCTTTGTGTGCTATTTGGAATGTGGCAACTCGAAGTGCTGCACTTCGGTGCCAAGTTCTATGTTGAATCCAGCCAGCCAGTCTCTGTTGTAATAATAATAGCTTTATTCCAGCCAGTTCTGTGATACAGAGTAGAATTCCCAGCATGTGGTAAATTACTGCATCTAATCCTCTCTTTACATTCATATGGTAAGGGAAGTAAAAAATAATTACAGACTATGTCTAGAAATTTACAGTAATAATAATAATAATAATAATAATAATGGCAGTAGAGTGTAAAACGTAAAACTTTATTATAAATTAATAGGATTACTGACAGTAATGCATGATTGGTAGGAGTAATTGATAGTGCCACATTTTAATTACTATTTCGCAATAAGTTAATAGTTCCATTTCTTGTAACGATCAAAACCTACTCGTTCTGGTCTGATCACGGGAAGCCAATCTCTACCTCCTGCTGTAAAACTTCCCAAAACAACTGATATAAGTGCAAAACTTGGGGACTGTGGTAGAGTATAACTCCATCATAGATAAAATTTTATTTTATTTTGATAAAATCACACAGTGTTATACGGTAATATTTACTGTTTATGACAGCGTTTCCAGCACAAATTAT
Source organism: Trichobilharzia szidati (assembly GCA_944472155.2). Lineage (NCBI taxonomy): Eukaryota > Metazoa > Platyhelminthes > Trematoda > Strigeidida > Schistosomatidae > Trichobilharzia > Trichobilharzia szidati. The sequence goes on along the minus strand of OX235272.1, from coordinate 108,573,509 downwards.
TACTACTCATAATCATATCAAGTCACTCACTCACTCACACAACTTTCTTCCTTCATTTATATACATGAGTGGAATTGATGATTAGACATTTGAATAAAAATCAACGTAGGATAATGTACATTCAGAAATAATAATATGAGTGA
>OX235272.1:108499938-108572867 GCA_944472155.2 Trichobilharzia szidati | reverse complement strand
ACAGTCAAGACAACAAGAGAAGTTGTTGATGAGTAATAGTGTGTTGAGTTTAACTTTAGCCAATAGAATAGAATAGCCAAAAGATTAGATGTTGGATCATCAAGAGTAGGAAAGACCAATAAATGAGTCTTTCTAAACACATGAGTTAGGCTTTAAACGTTTAATAACGACTGCTACGTCAAATATGAGGCGACTTGGCTTGTACTGCTCATTAATAATCTTGCAGGATTTCACGGTGTCCTCCTCATGACTTGTATCAACAAGATGTCTGGCAATACCATTGTTCGAAGCATTTGTCCCCTTGAAACGTAAACCTTTTAGTACATGTTTGAAGAATCTGAGAAACACCCTTCTTTCTGTTCTGCCAGTGTAACTGCTACCACGTAAAGTTGTTTATACAATTAGAGTTAACATGGTAAGGGTTTCTAACAACCTTTAATTGCACCAAAGCGTTTGTTGTTCGATAAACCGGATCCAGTTTGCCTGCAAGATAGGTCCCAGCTATAGAAGTTTTCAATCTTCTGTTGATTAGAATTTTATTTGGTGGATGGTGACTAGCAGTGGAATCCAGGATGCAAATTTCGTCCTATTTAGGACTCATCATCTGGATGTACCTGCATTCTGTTGATTTTACCTGTAATACTATCCTCCTTAAAGTCGAGTTGGATGAAGTTAGGTTTCTTATTTACTATGTTGTAAGAAGGTGAGGAAAATCGAACGAAATAAATGATGGCCTCATATTTATTCTGCTCAAACATTTGTTTTCTCACTGAGATTAGCTGACTCCTCGAGATTTTAAGGCATTTCTGCTTTTTATTGAAAATAATTCAAATCCTTTAAGTCTAGGAGGGATAAATGTTCTACAACCTCAGATGATTGGACATTGAAGTAGTAATTCGGAGACAGCAGATTCTAGTCCTTCTATGACACATATTTTTCAGTTCAGCCTCAGTTATCGTCCACTGTAGAATACTGGTGTTAATTTGTTTTTCATATTTTCAGCACATTTTTAATTACTGTAGGTTTGGCTTTATTCACAGACTATAATTGTTAAAGTTGTGTATGGATACATCCTATACTTCTCCCACCTAATAGTCAGAATCTGGTGACTGAGACTGCAGTGTGTTCATCTTGTCATATGAAGGTGGTGTGTTACATCCCTCTAATGGGTTAATGTGTGTCCTTCAAATAGGATGCAATAAATTCCCCAAAGCCACCCTAAGTGTGATTTTGACTAGTTGGAGGATTTCATCATGAGTTGATATCATTTGGAGAAACATTGGAAAACCAGATGCGAGTACTGCCAGACAGCTCTCTTGTCAGCCTAGTTTGGGACTGACACTGCAGCAGTACCCACCCGACCCCAGCGTTCTAACCCACCACCTTCTGGTTACAAGACTAGTGAGTTCGTAGACCATTAAGCCACTGGGACCCACCCGATCCAATGACTAGTTCATGAATTCCAACTTCTGCCAATTCACGACATAGTGTGACCACTTCACAATGTCTTCTTTGATGAGTTACTGCCTCATCTTCGACCTACTGCACCCCACTGGTCACGGCTTCCCACTAGAACCCCAGTTAGCTACCTACCTGAATAGGGCCAGTCGCTAGTGAAAATCAGATCAGTTATCAATCAAAAAAATTCATTACAAACCAATACTTGATAATTTTGGTTAGTCACAGAGAAATCTAGATTGAAATCAATCAAAGCACTAGACACTTGTACAGTTCTACTACGATTCTCTTCATCAGGACTCACCCATGATCCTGTCATAGATTGTACCCGGACTAATATTTCACTACTCAATGATCGGGCTAAAATCGACCGACGGTCTTGTCACTTGTTTCAGAGTCTTAGACTTCATGTGCCTAGTCCTCAATGTTTGTACTGACTAGCAGCCTAACGACCAGTCTATGTATCCGTTATAATCCCTATGGAGATAACTTCTCTAACTGCAATACAGGCCTTTCCAACAAATGTTAATAAGCTTGAAACCGAGAATAATGTCTTCTTGCATATTTTCACGGACCGCTTAACTCGTACTTTTCAAATGTTGGTGCTCAGGGATTTCGATAGAGGAAGAAAGACCAGATTTGCAGTATAAAATGATATCATCATTCTATTTTACAGGTTCTCATCAACTGCAGACTACCTGAAATTACAATGGTTATAAATAATGACATTTCATAATTCAATGTTTGAAAGGTGATAGTGAAAATATTATAAAATGAATGCATCCGGAATATAAGTATTACAGTTTTTAGTTTAAGTTACTTTAAGTTACTTTGTTCGCCCTGGAGCCTGTAAGTTAGTAACTATAGCATGACCACTGCATTGGACGGAAGCCAGGGATATCACCTTTTATGAGTAGAGCACGTTATTTCCTTGTCGTCGTGTTCTTTTTATCTAATAATGCATATGTTAATTCGTGATACAGTATACAGTATCGGTAAACAGTTTCATCGGTGAGCATGCATTGCATGACATCATAGCCTAAACATTCAACCAGTCATGTCTTATCGTTAGAATATAAGTCAAGCCTTTATGATTCAATTAATAGTGAACTGATAATCAAAATGTTCTTTTGTCATAAAAATTATCACACATAATTCACACCTAAGTTCAAGAACTTAAGAAGATGGTCAGATTTTCACCCACCCAACCAATCAGCGCTGTTTCAGTAAAACAAAAATCCCCACTCAATGATATTATATGTATATATTCCTAAACCTCGCATAATCGGTGGTGAGCCCAATAAGGAGGCAAGGTTGGGCGTGAGCTAGCACTCTATCCCACGGAAAAATACCACCACTTCAAGACTCAAGCTTCGATCCCTGTGTTCCACTCAAAACTCAAAGTAATACTTAAAAATATATTTACGTATATGACAGATTTGAACACTTTATCGATTTTTATCCTTCAACTACTCCCGACAAAGATTCCATCACGATCTGACATCGGTTAGTGAATCATTGGAAAAGCTGTTAAGGAGTACTGGACAGCTGTTTCGTCCTAGTTTTTAACTTGGGTACGTACTGATGAAAAGTCTGGAACTAGGTTGACGAAATTACATAATAACATTTCATACTTCAGTGTTTGAAAGGTAATAGAGAAAATATTATGAAATGAACGCATCCGGAATATAAGTATTATCATTTTTAGTTAAAGTTACCACCAATTTGATGAACTTTAACCTTCTCGAGTTGCCATGCTGACGCACAAGCTAACACTGTTGATTAGATTTTTGTGTTCTGTCTTCTCTCACCCTCCTTTTGTCATCAAATTGATGGTAACTTAAACTAAAACTTATAATACTTATATTCCGGATGCGTTCATTTTTTAATATTTTCTCTATTACCTTTCAAACATTGAATTATGAAATGTCATTATTTATAACCATTGTAATTTCAGGTAGTTTGCATTTAGCTGATGAGAACCTATAAAATAGAATGACGATATCATTTTATACTGCAAATCTGGTCTTTCTTTCTCTATCGAAATTTATCAAGGGAACTAAATATATGAAAGTTCAGGGATTTGACTGACTTCCAGTTAACAAACCTCATTTCGAGGAATTATTCAAAACCAGAGAGTACTAGACAGTTGTTTCTTCTCAGTTTTGGTCTCCTCAGAGTCATTTCTCGATCATTTCCCATAATTTTGTAAACATTCTATAGAAAACTAGTAACTCATTAAATGAGTTTATCTTATCTTCTAATCACCACTGGACAGTCAGTTATTTTGGTAACTTATTGAATAATTTTAAAAACATTTAAGTAATAATGAATAAACTTAAGTGGGTATTAGGTGAACAGAATAGAAAATAATTTTGAGCATCTATCCTTAGGATATGAGGAAACATAAGCTAACGAACTGTGTAACATGTTGCTAAGCTTTAAGTACTTCATCGATGTGTGTGTGTGCGTGGGTGTTTGTCTACTTGGTACTTGAATAACTTTACAAAACATGCTGATCAATTGAATGAAGGAATAAAAATACTTTATAAGTACTTAAGTCTTTGGAAGGACTCACTATTGTCCTCTCTCACACACTCACACCTACACAAACACTTAACGATGACCTTGTGTCTAACCTACTCAACCATTAAGTATCACTCAGTTATTAAATAATAATAATAAAAATGATGGTAATGTACTTTATGTCTATTTTTTTCCTAACAATGTTCACACCTCTTTAATTTTATTTTATCACCATAGCTGTTGTCATTGTTATTACAACTTATTGTTGTGATAGGAATTCTTCTTTTAAAGAGAGAATTTCGCCCATCTAACACAACCGCTTACCACTGTTAAAGTATTTTGAGGAATTTCTCTCTCTCGTGTGCGTGTGTATGTGTGTGTGTGGTTAAAGTAGGTGACGACAATTATCCCATCGTTACTAGACAGGAAGTGTTAAAGGGCTATTTCCAAACTTTATATATATATCTATATGTGTATGCGGGGGTGGTGGTGCGTAGGCGTATGCGGGGGTGTATGCTTATCAGTTAGTTATCAGTTTGTCTCTGTTTTCGAAAACTAAGCTGGACATCACACAAACACCCAAAATAAACACACGCAATGAATATAAACAATTGTTCCCCCCCTCCAACAATTACTTCATCAGTGTAGGTGTATTTAATAGAAATAGAAATCGATTCTATGGCTCCTGGATGGTTGGTTATGTGTGACTACTACTTTGATTTTCTAAACCAATAATTAAATGTCTTCTTTGGTATTGTTCAAAAAAACAATTTACACTGTCTAGATTGTCTGAGAGTACACAAACACCAGGAGACATACAGACGCACATTGACTCATTTTTAATGATGATATTTGTTGTTATGACATTGAAAAGAAAAAATCAATTTAGAATTCGATCACTGTTGGATATCAGACAAAGAGATGGAATGTTTTCAAGTGTTAGTTCACAAGGCTTTGATTAATTTCAAGTTACTTCACACGATGTAATATCGGATAGAAGAGAAACATTGACAACCAGGGAGGAGAAGTGGACATTTGTTTTGCTCTAGTTTACAACTTTCCAGTTGAACTCCGGGACTTTTAGGTTACGGGGAGAGCACGTTAACCAATCAACTTCTCGGATGATATCTAATGGCTGATAAATTCACGCCACTACCGACGAATTTCATCGATTAGTATGATATGGCGGATTCTACCAGTCATGAATTGTCACGAGAACTTCGGGACACTTTGTCTTGAAATCAATAACCCATTGGGAATGAGATTAAGTTTAGGTGTCGATTTGCAGAGATTTGATTGATTTCTAAGTGATCTTCATTTTTGTTGATGAAAACTAGAGGGTTTTAGAAAATTGTCTCATCCGCATAAAGGATACATCAGTGGTAAACATTCATCGAGAATTAAAACCAGTTTGTGAGGGAAACCTTATTGGAGTCGGTTATGTATTGATTTTAGATTATGTAGTTATGTATTTTGATTTTGTATGCATCACAAGTAAAGTTGTTTCATGGCAAGAGTAAGCAATTGACACCAAAGTTAAATGACCTTGAAACAGCCAATCAGATTCGTCTAGGTGAAAAATGATACTTAATTTACAAAGAAGTGTATCTACGATACATAGTTAATGAAAAGGAACCATATAGGTTATAAATCTCTAATATGCTACAAAAACTGGTCCCCGATTCTCATAGAAGTGGTTATAGACATATCGAACCGATGTAGTCTCTATTTCTCAAGCTGTAGCAGATACTGGTTGCATATACGCAATACATTACTAAGGGAGACCTTTGATTTTGAGAAGAAAGTGTCTAAAAAAGTCATCGGTTACGTACGACTCACCAACTTATACAGACTCCCTCATATAAACTGGTTGCATCTGAATGTATAACCATCAATAGCCAGGCAATACTTTTGCAGAGTCATTATCCCTCCACTGCCTATGCATGTTCTATTCCTCCCTATCAACACATTTTCCACAGAGAAGTCAAAAACTAAGTCTAGGAGACATTTCTAACGAGGATTATGACAGCAACCATTTGTAACGCTGAGCTATCTATCCAATTGGTCGAATCAAGGTCAAGTAATCCACAATGAGATACTTACGGAATCCTTCGAAGTGAGGACAGGAGTAAGACAAGCTGGCTGCCTACTATCGCCAATGATTTTTCTGATTGCAGTAGATTGGATAATGCGACAAACAGCTGGCAATGAGGAAACAGGCATAAAATGGACCCTAACGAAAAACTTGGAGGATCTGGACTTCGCCGATGATATTTGTCTGATTTCCCACAAATTTGAAGATATGCAAGTGAAAAGCAACAAGTCAGCAGAAGAAGCATCCAGAGAAGATAGGCATTCAGGCGAACGTAGAGAAAACAGAGGAAGGTGACGAAGATTCCTGGCCAACACCACCAACAGGAACAACAACAACAGACAAAAATCAGCCAGCATAAATGGAAGGAACCTGAAAGAAACAACCTCTTTTACCTACCTGGGAATCATCGTTTCAACTACAGGCGGACGGAGCTGACGACGATATCAAAGCAAGAATCGGAAAAGCAAGGCAAGCTTTCATTACTCTCAAGTCTGTGTGGAGGTGAACAGCACTCAGCATCAAAAATAAGGCCCGGATTTTCAACTCCAATGTGAAGTTAGTCAGTGCTACTATACGGATCAGAGACTTGCACTGCGCGTCATAAAGAGCATCTCAAACAAACTACAGACCTTCATTAACAGTTGTCTTCGCTCAATACTTTGCTCAAGATCAGATGGCCGGTCAGGAAAGATCAGTAATAGAGATCTCTGGGAGCGAACCAACACAGCAGGAACCGATTGTGAAACATATAGGCAGGAAGAAATGGAGATGGATTGGCTGGCCATACTCTGAAGAAACAAGCCATCAAGTGACATCACTAGACAAGCCCTCGCTCGAGTGGAACCCGAAAGGGAAGCGGCGAGTTGGTCGTCAGTGCAAGGATGACTTGGAGGAGGTCATGTGAAGAGGAGATGAAAGCGTCTGGGCAGACTTGGAGCCAGGTGAAGACTCTAGCAGAGAACCGAACGCAGTGGAGGCGTGCGTGACTGAAGCCCTATGTTCCTCTAGGAATTAAAGGAAACAATAATAATAATAATTAACTCTTGCCGGTTTCAGTTTGAAAAGTCAACACATCTGAATATCAGTCTCTAGAGGAATAGCGGCTATGGGATGAACTCCTTGGAGTTCTGTTTAGTAATCGTTGGTAGATGGAGCACTCGTTAGCGATAGCTATATATATCTGAGGATTGAGAGAAGTTAGAATTCACGGGTCAATAAAATATGACAACAGGCTGGCCTCGTAACCTGAAGGTGCTAAGTTCAATCCCTGTTGGACTGAATCGTGCGTACTTCTGATGAGTCACAGACTGTTCAGAATTCCAAAGTTTTCAATGACTCTATGACATATAAAGCGCCTAATTATAAATAAGGCGGGAAAATATGGAAAGATATGTAAAGTAACTGGCATTAAAGTTGAGATCAATTTTTTCAATCACAAGATGCAGAAGACATGAAAGTTGAACATTACAGTTTACGGTACAGCTTAAATAACTCTGGCCTCTATTTTATTCACGTTTTGTCACTTTTAACACTGTTATAACCTCATGTTTAATTAACTTACGTCAGGTAGCAAGAGCAAGGCTTAATTAGGTAGCTTCAAAGTATTTAAATACCATTATCAAGGTATAAATATGGAAGAGATAAACATGATTCCCTTTGACTATTCTCAATCTGGTTATCAGAATAAAAAACTACTCGTGTACCAAGTTCTCAAGAACAACCTATTTTCGAAAACTTTACGCCTTAAAGACAAACATTGCGTAGTAGGCGTTTAGGAATCCATAATGGATAAGATTTTATTTTGATAAATCACACAGTGTTGTACAGTTATATTAACTGATGACGTTTCGAGCACAAACTATTGTTCATAATCATATCAAGTTACTCACACAATTTTTTCCTTCATTTGTATACATGTGTGGAATCGATTAGATATTGGAATAAAATTCAATATGAGATAATGTACATTCAGAAATAATAGTACGAGTGTTATTAATCCATTACAATTAGATGGGAAATACGACGAGTGTTTTTATAGTCATAATAAGTTGATTGTTAGAATGTTTTCATGTGTTTGAATTGAAATAGAATTTTAAGATTATTTTTTTTATTTATTTTGTTTTTGGCCTTTACTGATCTTCCTAATGAATTTTATAGGATAGTTATTTAACACCAACGCTTCTTCTATCTGTTATATTTCGTCATTTAGGTCCTTTTTTGTGCTACTTAGTTCTATGGCTCGGTTTGTCAGACACTTAACTAAGCCTGCCTTAACAGTTAACGGATGAGACGCATTCTAATAGATATTTAGACTTTAATTCGTCTCACGCATTAACAAACAACCACACAATAGGGTGGGATAGGGTTAAAATTCTAAAAAGTAATATAGGTAGGTGGATAGAGAGGTTGATTACGGAATCGTTGTTCATTGAGTCTACACCCAACACATGCAACAGAAATGACTCAATGCAAATCCCAGAAATATGGAAGATATTATTCCCACCAGTCAGTCAAATCAGAGGAGGATAATAAATAATCTTAATATTCTATTTCAATTCAAACACATGAAAACATTCTAACAATCAACTTATTATGACTATAAAAACACTCGTCGTATTTCCCATCTAATTGTAATGGATTAATAACACTCGTACTATTATTTCTGAATGTACATTATCACATATTGATTTTTATTCCAATATCTAATCGATTGCACACATGTATATAAATGAAGGGAAGAAGTCGTGTGGTTAGTGCCTTGATATGATTATGAGCAATAGTTTGTGCTCGAAACGTCATTAGTTAATATTACTGTACAACACTGTGTGATTTATCAAAATAAAATCTTATCCATTATAGATTTATACTCTACCACAGTGCCCAGGTTTTATACTTATATCAATAGGCGTTTATGAATCCCAATTGTGGAAAAGAACTATACAGACTTTAGAATTTGTAGTGTTCGGAGGTTCACATAACGATACGATTGTTTATTTTTACAGGAAGAGGTTGTTAATCCCACTACTCTCAAACTTTCCTCTTTCCCTTTCTTAAGACTCGTTAGTAAACAGTGGGATACTGATTCACAAACATACAGTCATGGAGGACAAGAGTGAAGAGTAGTCGGATTTATCTCATTATATGATCCTGAAAAAAACGTAATGACATTGTCTTTCATAGAATGATTGTCTTATGAGTTCACCTTCTTATTAAGGTCTTTCTCTGTTGTAATAATAATAATAGTAGCTTTATTCCAGCCAGTGCTGTGATACAGAAACCAATCTGGAAATCTTCATCACTCAGCAACACTCAATAACAAAATTCGGATTTTAAATACAAACGTCAAGTCAGTCAGTTCTTCTATACGGATGGATCAGAAACTTGGCGGGTCACAAAGAATATTTCCAACAGCCTGTTGTTGCAGACCTTTATCAACAGCTGTCTTCGCTCTATACTGAAGATCAGATGGCCGCCGGAAAGAATCACAAACAAGAAACAAACTATGGGAACAAACAAAACAAGAACTAATCGCCCAACAAATATGCAGGAGAAAGTGGAGATGGATTGGACACTCACTCGCTGAGGAGGCCGCTGGGTGACATCGCGCGTCAGGCCAGTGATCGAGTGGAACCCGAAAGGGAAGCGGCGAGTGGGACGTCCAAGTGTGACATGGAGGAGATCGTGTGAAGAGGAGCTGAAACAGTATGGATTAACATGGATGCAGGTGAAAAGTACAGCAGAAGACAGAAGCAAGTGGAGACGTGCAGTTGAAGCCCTATGTTCCACTAGGAACCCAAGGGAACAATAATAATAATACTAAGATACAGAGTAGAATTCCCAGCATGTGGTAAATTAATGCATCTAATCCTCTCTTCACATTTATATGGTAAGGGAAGTAAAAATAATTACAGACCCTGTCTAGAAATTTACAGTAATAATAATAATAATAATGGCAGTAGTGTGTAAAACGTAAAACTTTATTATAAATTAATAGGATTACTGACAGTAATGCATGATTGATAGGAAGAATTGATAGTGCCACATTTTAATTACTGTTTCGCAATAAGTTAATAGTTCCATTTCTTGTAAGGATCAAAATCGACTCGTTGTGGTCTGAAAGCGGGAAGTCGATCTCTGCCTCCTACTGTGAAACTGCCCAAACAACCTTGAGAGATGCATAGTCACAAAATACTCCAAAGACAGTACAAAGACGGTTATCTGCCGTGAAATGTGCGACTGCTGAAATTTATTTTTCTAAATTGCTTATCTTCTCAGGGTTAATTATTTTAACCTCAGCTAAATTCTTATGTTCTGACAGGTAATCTCACAACTCCTGATCTCCTAGTTTGACTGACCTATGTAGTTGACTTCACTCACGGTCATTGCAAGGTATTTTGTGAATTATATTATTTTGTCTAATTGGGTCTACCGGGTCTTTAAGCCTACAGAGCGTGTCCTACCTGAGTGAGTTTTGTAGGTTTAAATGCCACTCTAATTGCTGCTTTACTGAGAATCCTACGCTGGGCCTCAGATGTCCTTTCCTCATATGGTATAACAGTAGATGCATTATATTCTCTCATTTATGTTATCATTACTAGTTTCACAATTATTTTCATTTTGCTTTTGGCCTTTTCTGATCTTCCTAATGAATTATATAGGATAATTAATTAACACCAACGCCTCTTCTTCTACCTAATTTTGAAAGTCCCAGTGGACCCAATTAAACAAAATAATGCAATTTACAAAATACCCTGCAATGACTGTGAGTGTGGTCAACTGCATAGGTCAAACTAGTAGATCAGGAGTAATGAGATTATTAGAAGATAAGAATTTAGCTAAGGTAAGCATGATTGACCCCGAGAAGATAACTAAGAAAAAAGCTCAGCACCGCATTGCGCTGCATGCATGCATTAACACAACCACAAAATAGAGTGGGATAGAGTCAAAATTCTAAGAAGTAATACAGGTGGGTGGAGATAGAGAGAGAGACTGATTACTGGATCCTGCCCAGTTCATTCAGTGAATCTACACCCAACACAAGCACAACAGAAATGACTCAACGCAAATACCACAGATATGGAAGATATTATTACCACCAGTCAGTCAAATCAGAAGAGGATAATAAATAATCTTAAAATTCTATTTCAATTCACATACATCATAACATTCCAACAAGTTACGTATTTATCTTTCAGTTTCCTGCCATTTATGCTGATTGTTGTCTGTTGTTGTTGTTCTTGTCCAGGAATCTTCATCACTTCTGTTTTCTCTACGTTTACTTGGAGTCCTATCTTTGATGCTTCTTCTGCCAACTTGTTGCTTTCCGCTTGCATATCTTCCAGTTTGTGGGAAATCAGACATATATCATCGGCGAAGTCCAGATCCTCCAAGTTTTCGTTAGGGTTCATTTTATGCCTGTTTCCTCATTGCCCGCTGTTTGTCGCATTATCCAATCTACTGCAATCAAGAGAATCATTGGCGATAGTAGGCAGCCAGCTTGTCTTACTCCTGTCCTCACTTCCAAGGGTTCCGTAGGTTTCCCGTTGTGAATTACTTGGCATGCAGCATTGTCGTACAGCTGTTGGATGAGATGTATAATTGTCGGTGGCACCCCGTAGTACCGAAGTAGTTGCCAAATCACCTCTCGATCGATTCTGTCAAATGCCATTTCAATGTCGATGAAGTTGAGATAGAGAGGTGACTGCCATTCCAAGCTTTGTTCAATGATGATCTGTACTGTGGCGATTTGATCAATGCATGACTTGTTTCTCCTGAATCCAGCCTGTTCCGGTCGAAGTTTTTCATCCAGGGTGGCGTGTTTGATTCTCTCCAGGATGATGAGGCTGTGCTAGCATAAATTCCTTAATAATTCCTTCCAGTCCTAGTTGATAAGATGCAAGAGAAGAATTTTGAATAAAGAGGGTTCTTGAACTTCATGTGCGTAGACAACAATCCACCTTGAACTGTCAGTATTTAGTAGTGTTGATTAATTATCTTTATTATCAAAAATTCCGCTGATTTCAACTGATTCACCTCTTCGAACTAAGTGGTTCAGAGTAGAACGATGATGAATTCGGCGCTAAATAACAGGAATGACCCTAGGTGTTTGGGATCTTTTAGATCCTGCTAGAAAGCAATACTCTTCAATATGAGTGGGCACCAACTAATCATATGAATCAGCAGTGCATACCATCTGGTTGTATTCACTGTCATTCTATGTACTTATTATTTTCTACCTCTTTTTTATTACGTTACATTCCCAGTGGAACATAGGGCTACTTCAATCTAGAGGCTAGACTTGAAGTTTCGGTAGTAGTGGTATTTATTTTTACAGAATGGGGTTGTTAGCCTCATGCCCCCGAGCCAACCTTCCCTCTTTACCAGTCTTAATACTATACTTAGTGAGGTTAAGGAGTGCGTCAGTGGCCGGGGATCGAACCCCAGACCACATGAGGCGTGGTTGGTGAGCATTCTACCGCTGTGCCACCGACGCACAGTTATTATTTTCCTATAGCCAATGTGATTGGCGATTATTTCTCCTCACTCCCGACCGGATGGACCGCACTGGTTAAGACATCTCACTGGGACTCCAGGGTACTTCGTCCTACAACCAGTTAGTTTGCACGGATTCGAATGGGTTTAGGTGTGATCACGGATTGATATCACTTAGAAAGCCATCGGGAACGAACGAGGTGTGTACTGGACAGCTGTTTCGTCCTAGTAGTTTGGGACTCGTCGGCAGTACGCAGCCACTGGGTTTCAAACCCAGAATCTTCTGCTTACAATGCAAGCCCACAGACCGTTCAGTCACTGGGATCCGTTTCCCTCTCCCTCTCTTCCTTTTATCATCTAACGTGAAAAGAAATGATATCCAGGTGATATGGGCATCTCATACAAAGTATTATACGATTCTGATCTCTTATTGTAAGACCAAGTGGTCAAAAAAGCACAGACTGGTTGGTTCAGTCTGATGTCTCTCCCTGCCTCCTTCACCCACCCACCCACTCACAAACACACACACGAACATACAAAGATTCTCAGTAAGATAGACAGCATATATACTATCCTGATAAATCACACACACACACACTGAACAATAATAAATGTATCAAACATTCTTTCATGATATCGTCTACTTAATCAATCAAAGGATAATGTGACCAGTACAAAAAATACAAATTCCTAAGCCTACACAAAAAATTCACCTGTATATATTCATTCGTTATAATATATAGTGCATGTCACTTTGTTTTAAGACACCTAGATTAGTACAATCAATGTACGTGTTTTCGTCAACATATATGTATATATAATATATTTATTAAACATTCTTATTTTGCTCAATACAATCACAACAGATGTGCACATTTCTTTGTTTTATTTTGGTGACAAATTATAAACACGTTGAAGACGGTTCAATAAAGTAGGTTTGTGAATACATTGCTGTCTCTGAACTACATGCCTGTTGGTTGACAAACTAACTAACTAACTAACTAAGTTACGAACAATACGAACGAACCAATCGGTTCAATCTTTGCATGGAAAACAAAGACACTTACTTACTCAGTGTTGCATTAAGGTCGAATGGACAACCTTTGCTGGCAGGTATACAAACATTAATCCTGGCGCCCAGACATTCTTGCTTTATAAAGGGTGCTTTTGTCTCTTTCTAACAAATTAAAATAACGCTAGAATTCATGTATGATAAATAAATAGATAAATAGTTCAGCTTACAGCCAGTATCAAATTACAATGGATTATATTCCTGATTCACCATCTATCTCTGCATTGTTCAATTAATTAATTATTCAAGGTTGTTGAATTCTCACTGTGTTTTTTTACTGTCTATTCATTTTGTACAATATAATAAAAACTTTAAGATGGTTAGAATAATTCACCTGATGTAGTATGCGAGTGAATATAATCACCAAATTGAACACAAAATAATCGAGCAAAGAATATTCTTTGCGATAAATTCCTCTTCCAGGCTCTACAATTATATATATGCTTAAATAATAATAATAATAATAATAATAATAATAATAATAATAATAATAATAATAATAAAGGTATAGTAGCAAATAGAATATCAACTAAAATTAGGAAAATTCCGCAAAAAGTTGAGGATCATTCAAACCTAGATGGCCAAGGTAAAGATACTGTCTGAACTAGCTTCTTTTGGATACATAAACTAGACTTCTTAATGTGGATCCTAACAGCCAGCCTCAGTAGTATTTAGTAGTCGAACTCTTAAGGCGAAATTAAGATTTTTTGGTATGCGGTAGAGATGACTTTGAAAACTGCCTCGTTGACATCAATCTTGTGTTGTGTATCCACAAGATGAGACAGAATAGCGCTATGTGAATAGATTTTGTTTATCCTTTACTTAACCAACCACTCACTATGCAGGTTGATATTCGGAAATTCGACGAGAAACACGCCTAATTGTACGGCCTATGTAACTGGCTCCATTGTTTCTCGTCGAATTTCCGAACATCACTCTGCATAGTGGTTAAGCAAAGGACAAACAAAATCTATTCGCAGCGCTATTCTATCTCATCTTGTGGAGACAGAACACAAGATTGACGTTAACCATGCTTTCAGGGTCATTTACCGCATACTTACGAATCTCAAATTTGCTTTAAGAGTTCGACTACTAAATATTGCTGAGGCTGACTGTTGGGATCCATATTAACAAGTCTAATTTATGTGTCCAAAAGAAGTTAGATCAGTCATTATCATTACCTTGACCATTCAGGTTTGAATGATCCTGAATTTTTGTGGAATTTTCCTAATTTCAGTTGATATTCTATTCGCTACTATATCTTTATTATTATTATAATTTAAGCATCTTTAATGAACTGTAATTCCATTGTGATCTTACTTTACAATTCGATAGTATTTAAAAAACACTAATATTGTTATTAACTACTAATCTAGAATATTCTATGTACATAAAGATATGTATATATAATTGTAGAGCGGGAAGAGGAATTTATCGAAAAGAATATTCTTTGCTCGATTATTTTGTATTTTATAGATGTCTGAATGAATATTTTTGCTACACTAAATTGAAAGCAACCAAGATTAATCGGCTACGTTCAACAATAGCGTCCCGGGATTGCGAACGCTTCAATGACCTTGAAGGCATGCTAGTCGTTGGCTAACGGCATCTATCATTATCATAACTGAAATATCAACGCTATTCACCAACTAGGGAGCAAATTTCACGTAGATCACATTTTTAAGTATTGTTTGGACAATGTGTTAATAGCTCGTTAGGGTTGGGGATAGATTTAGAGTTGATGTCATTTATTTTAATTTGTTTTCTTACCCACATTTTCCTGGTAAGTAGTCTTTGGTCCTCTTACTGGAAACCATAGTAACTCAACCGAGGGCTTTTGGGAAAAACTGCACAAAAACAGCTAATCTGCTGTCACTTTGGTGAAAACATGTACAGAAACTAGTCTAACTTAGCGCAACTGATACTCCTCATTATCACTGGGACGTATTTTTAAGTCATGTCAGAGAAAAATATCCTGTTTCATGTGTTTTCATGCATTTCCTTGTAAATATACGTCAATTTTTGTGCAAAAATCACTTATTTTTATGATTGGTCGGCTGAAGGTCAGTTGTACGTTCGCATCCTTTGGGACGCTATTGTTGAACTTTGCCGATTAATCTATTCTGTTCTTGTACAATTCAATGTTCAATGGTTGTTTATATGTATATATTTCAATGTGTACAATATATGGCTTAACATTTGTTCTTTGTTAACAATCCATAGTTTTAAAAATGTCGATTCACCGAAATTTCCATTACCGAAACCAAGTTATTCAGAACACAATGTATGATAAAACTTGATAGAGTGGCTTAATTGTATATTCCCGCCAACTGTAGCGTTGTAGTCTGTTGCCATAGTGATTCAATGACAAGTTATTTTTTTTGTATTCTTCTCTGGCTTTACTACAACAGTAGTTGATAGACACCTGAACTCATGCGAGAAATGGTCTAAAACCATACTCTCTGACCCCCAACACCCCCTCTATTCCCAACTCTCGCCTTGTATCTCATCAGGTAGAACCAGAAATCAGTATAAAATAATCTATGCTAGTACAACCAAGTACAGGAACTCAACGATACCATATTTGCGCCGTGTTCTAAGCGACACAGACAATGTTAAGCGCGAAACCTATGACTTGCTTTGTTGTTAATAATCATAATTTTAGGCTCTTTTATTTCTCTCTTATTATGCATTCTATAGTGAACTCCTTCTTAAACATACTTAGCTTCCTAAATTATTAACATTGGCTTACTCTTTTGTACTTTACTGTATTCCTTCTTTTGTGTATCCACTGGTTCCGACTATATTAGCACTATGCGTAGTACAAAAGTTTCCTGTCATTAACCATCATGTAATTATTAGTTTTTGTGGTTGTTGTTTTTTTCTTTGTTCGGCAATATTAACTGACAATCATTGGTTGTGAACGCCATTACCATCATCTCAAAATTTTATATTATGCAGGATTACTCACACTACCACTACAAACACCGCATTAGACCTGACAATAGAAAACAAAACAACAACCCTGAAATGTTATTTTATGATTGTTTAGTGTTGTTTCAACCAAATTAACTGACCATCTTGGCGATAAACATTCTTAAATATCATTTCATAACTTCTTGTATGACTATAGCTTTACTGTCACCATGCATAATCACATCATAGCTTCCACTACCCAATACTGAGATATTATTTTATGTTGTTTATTTTCCTTTCTACTTCTTGGTATTTTTTTTCGCATTTTTAAAATTATTTTTGTGTTTTTTTGTTGTTGTTGTCTTTATATTTATTTTTTGAAATACTCCTTTTAAATGTTTGATAAAATTAGATGCAAATATTGTAGATATGTGCTGAAAATTCCACACTGTACCGCTAGTACTGTTTCTGGAATAAAGCAAATTATTATTATTGTATCTCATCAGGTAGGACTAGAAGTCATTATAAAGGAGTAAAAAAACCTCACCGACACCCTATTCAGCCCACGTTCTGTGTGATAGAGGAAGTGTTAAGCACGAAACCTACGACTCTTTGTGTTATTAGCACAAAATAAGTGGCTCTTTTTTATTCTCTCCTGATCTTAATAATATAGTGACACTATTTTAATCAATCTTTAGCTTAGGTGCTAACATTATTTGTATTCCTTTACGTTTCCAGTGGAACATAGGGAGGACTTCAAGCTAGAGACTTGAGGTTTCGGTAGCAGTGGTAGCCTCCTGTGATAGCCAACCTTCTCTCTTTACCAGTCTTACTACTAACTGGCTTAGTGAGGTAAATGAGTGCATCGGTGGCTGGGGATCGAACCCCAGACCACATGAGGAGTGGTTGGTGAGCATTCTACCACTGTGCCACCAACGCACAACCACATCTTTGCACCCTCCATTATGGATAAGATTTTATTTTGATAAATCACATAGTGTTGTACAGTAATATTAACTGATGACGTTTCGAGCACAAATTATTACTGTTCATAATCATATCAAGTCACTCACTCACACAACTTTCTTGCTTCATTTATATGGACGTGTGGAATATTTTATATATTTGAATAAAATTCAGTATGAGATAATGTACATTCAGAAATAATAAAACGAGTGTTTTTATAGTCAAAATAAATAAGTAACTTGTTAGAATGTTATAATGTATGTGAATTGAAGTAGAACTTTAAGATTACTTATTATTCTCTTCTGATTTGACCGCCAGTAATAATAACTTCCATATTTCTGGTATTTGCATTGAGTCATTTCTGTTGCATGTGTTGGGCGTAGACTCAATGAACAAGGATTCCGTAATCAGCCTCCCTCTCCACCTACCTATGTTACTCTTTAGAATTTTAACCCTATCCCACCCTATTGTGTGGTTGTTTGTTAATGCATGCAGTGCAATGCAGTGCAGAGCTTTTTTCTAAATTACTTATCTTCTCAGGGTCAACCATTCTTACCTTAGCTAAATTCTTATGTTCTGATCATCTGAATACCCCCGACCTACTAGTCTGACCTATGTAATTGACTTCACAGTCATTGTGTGGTATTTTATAAATTATGTTATTTAGTCTAATTGGGTCAACAGGGTCCTTTAACCTACAGAGCTTGTCCCTGAGTGAGTTTGTAGGTTTGAATGCCACCCTAATTCCTGCTTTATTAAGAATCCTACGTAGGGTCTCAGATGTCCCCTCCTTATATGGTATAACAGTGGATGACTTATATTCTCTCTTATTTATGTTATCATTACTAGTTCCACAATTATTTTTATTTTGCTTTTAGCCTTTTCTGATCTTCCTAATGAATTTTATAGGCCGGTTATTCAACACCAACGCTTCTTCAGTCTGTTTTATTTCGTCATTTAGGTCTTTTTTTGTGCTACTTGGTGCTATGGCTCAGTTTGTTAAACACTTAACTAAGCTTGCCTTAACCGTTAGAGGATGAGACGAATTCAAATCTAAATATCTTTTAGAATGCGTTGGTTTTCTATAAACACTAGTGTGCAGTTTACCTTCTTCTATTCGTTTTATTTTACAGTCTAACATAGCTAATTCTTCTTGATCATTTTCCGATTCAAATGTGAATTTTATTTCCTCTTCTAGTGAGTTTATATGTGTCAAGAAGCTGGAGATATGTTCTTTTTTTAACACTGTGAAAGTGTTATCCACATATTTCCACCATATTTCTGGAGTAGGATTAAATGCATTTAGAGCAATATTTTCCCAACTGTCCATGAATATGTCTGCTACGATAGGGGATATTGGTGATCCCATTGCTACACCTTGTGTTTGTCTACATATTTTGCCTTGGAATTTGAATTTTGCAACCACAATATTCCGTTTTCTTGAGTTCTAATGAGAAAACCATGGCCTATTAGCATTCATTATTACATTTATGACAGTGGATAGTAGCGGCGACTCATGACAAATTAATAGATGTTGAAATCTGCTAGCAGTTGGATTCCCATCAATAAGCTGAATGCTAACCCTCCTCGTTTAGTAAACTCAGGAGTCTAGATTAATTCCTTGGTTGAAGAGTCCCAGAAAAGAATGAAACATTTATTCCGTGCTAATTGGTTTTTATTTGGTACCTGAATGGTGGCCATGGTTAATAATAGTGTTTCCATTGACTGCAAAACCCAGAACTAACGCCAAAGCATAATCTTTGTTCAAATAAAATTGAAGTGTCCGTATTAGTAGCCTAAACGTTAGTTGGGACTGAACACTTCGACTCAGTATAAAAGAGTAAACATAAAATGGCGCCAACTTTTCATGATGTTACATTGTTTTTCAAAAGAATGGTTGTTGAACTAAGAGTAATCTTTTCGATAACCTCTTCTTTATCAGGTTCTACAGTTAAATATACATTTTAGTGAATGAATTAGTGTTATGAATAACATTAATGTTGTTTAAATTACATCGAATCAATAATAATATCAACAGATTACAGTTCAGTAGCATTAACATAACCATAAACTGAATGTCAGAAAAATTGGGAAAGATAATAATACAAATTCATGAAATTCTAGTCTCCAGTGAAGGCCAGCCAGGGTAGTAGTAGTGGCAGGTTGGACTTGCTTCTTTCGCACACAAAGCACAACTGGTTGTCTCATGCGGATTGCAATAGCCTCTGTTGTTTGGAGCATGCGGTACCTCGATGCTTTTGACAATTTATTTAGTACCCGGTAGATGATAAATAAGGATTCTTCAATGCTAGCTTTGTGACCAGCCAGTTTGCACGAGGTGGTCTAATATCGAATTGTTGATGGTTTTTACTACACCTTTACCTAGTTATACTGGGAGATGTTTCCGAGAGAGAGCACGAAAAATCAAGTTCCTAGAACAACGGCCGATATAACTGGCTCTACTAAAAGCACAGCTGAACTGGTAGATACAATTGGAAGTGGCTAGTCTAGTCTAGGTATTTCATGTTTCAATTGAGGAATCACCATCGGTCGTGTTGGGAATAAGACGTGTAGTTTTTACCATTTTAATTCTGTTATCACAAAGCAGTTTGCAAACACCTGTTGAGAACTTATTAAACAATATAAAAAGGTTTTATTTTTACAATTCAAGTCTGATTTATGCGTCAATCATTATTGTCTATTAGTTGATAATTAGACAAAAATGTTAATTACATTTCTTTCGAAATTACGTAATGAGTGAGTGAGTGAGGTAGTGAGTTTTTGAGGGTGGGCGAGTTGAAGATGACTAATACACTCATTTTGATATTATGTGATTGATTGATTTTAGTCTGTGAACTTCACACACCTCATTAATTTTCCCTAAACACATTTTGACTCTCTGATTACGTAACAGATTGTTGTTTTTAACGAAACCGCCTATTTACTTTCATCAAGAGAGTTTATTTGTATGTTAGTAATAACCTTACACTGTTAATTGATTGACAAAGACTAGATATTATGAGTCATCGGATGTCAAGCAAGTGGGTAGATGTGTGTAATTTGTTCAATTTGTAACATGTGAAGGTCTTAGGTCTCAGTATTGTTATAAATTCGATAGATTCTCACTGTTGTGGGTTTTAGGACTAGGCATGAAACAGCTATACAACTATATCACATACATTAAGAAGTTGAGGCACTCAGGCATAAGCCAGCCAACCCCTCCTTTACAGTTTGTCAACTCGTATATTTTACCTATTCTTCTTCACTGTTCACCGTTGTTTATTCTTTCCTGGACTGCTTAAAAAGGACTATGCCATACTTCGTAGAACTCTAAAGACTGTCAGTAGGACGAGTGGTATCCCATTGGGCCATATCGTTGACATTGTCACCGATAGGCACTTGATGTCATGCAACAAATTCGCTACAGGAATTTTGTTAGACTGTGGGCATCCACCTCAGCGCCCGCAGCTCCAACCTTGTGTCTCCTCCTCAGGTAAAACAAAAAGTCTTTTCAAAAGACTTTATGCACGTACCTCTAAGTATGCAAATTCCACTATACCATATTTGGCACGTACTCTATGCGATGAAAGTAGTGTTAGGCATGAACTAACTAACCTTCTTAACACCACTAAATAAACCATTTCCTCCACCCTTAAAGCATCAAACTTTATTGTTATTGTATTTCTTATATTTATAATCCTCCAATTTTTTGTTTTTATTTATTTTTTTTCATAAGTGTGAACATCATTTAAGCTGTGTTTTAACTGTTAATTTAGTATTTCCCCTCACCATACTGCTATATCAACAGAACATTAGATTCAACAACCTATAACATGCTAAAATTTCCAAACTGAATCGACAATACTGTTTGAAACTAACTCACTCTTCTTATTATTATTATATTTAATAATCTCATTTCGTGCTTCGAATACTTTTGGCTTTATATCGTAAAAGTGGACAAATTCCTCTGGTTAATTTTGTTTTAATTTTTAATTTTATTTATATTTTGAGTAAATCAGATGCAATATTGTTACAAATGCTGAGAATTCCATTCTGTGTTATAAGTACTGTCTCTTTTGGAATAAAGTAGATTATTATTATTATTATTTAATCTGTCTTCAGTTGATGTCGGTTTGTGAAAAAAACAACAAAGATTCCTTTATAATCCTTTTCTATTCAAGTATTGCTTTGTAGGGATTTGATTGATTGGTTACAGGATTTCATTATCAGCTGACATTGTAACCGGAAGGTCCTGGGTTCGAAGCCTGTCGGTGGGTGCGTACTGATGAAGAGTCCAAAACTGGGCTGACGAAACAGATAGTTGTCCAGTGCTCCCAGCTGGTTTTCCAATGGTTCTCTAACCAATGTCAGCTCATGATGAAATCCTGTCACCAATCCTTTTCTACTTTCCTCAATTCCATATGAGGTTGAATCACGCAAATGAATAAGGCTAGATTGAAAATTTGTGTTAAAAGTAGACGGAGTTTCAGATCAAAATATCGGTTGTCAATATTATGGAGTTATCTGTTAGGGGTTGGGACTCGTTCGGGTCGACCAGCGGTGTCTGTCACATAGTCACATAGTGCCTTTTAGAAATCCAATACAAACAGTTGAGGTAAGCTTGACAAAACTATTTAGAAGGAGAAATCGCGAAATGTCTTTAATTCTGAAATGCTGCGAATTCGAACAAAACAAAGAACAAAAATCAATATTTACAAAAACAACAACTACAGCAACAGCAAAATGGAGAGATTTCGACGTACACCTTGAAGACTATTCAATTTCTTCTCATTTCATTCCAAACTTACCACATTACTTACTTAGTTCCTCTATCCCTTCCTTCCTTACTTACTGACGCACTTACTTACTCACTCACTCACTCACTCACTCACTCACTCACCTACTTACTTACTTACTTACTTACTTACTTACTTACTTACTTACTTACTTACTTACTTACTTACTTACTCACCTACTTACTTACTTACTTACTTACTTACTTACTTACTTATTTCATTACCTACTGTTGTTTTTATTTCAAGAATTACATAGGTTTTATGGCACAGTCTATTTTATAAATTCACTCAATTATGGCGGCAGTATAACGACGGTTTGAAGTGATTTGGTTTTCTGACGGCTGATATATCTAATTTCTGCATAAGACGAAGAGAGAAAAAATATCCAATATTTGGATCCCCCTGATCTGACTGGTACTTAGTTAATTAAATACTCTAGGAAATGTGAACGATTTCTCACCACTTATATGAATCCCAGATGTATGTTGTACTATCTATCTATCTATCCCGGTCACCGTTTATTAGACTGTTTTATATTACTGGAGTTGATACTTCACTTGATTTGACGGAACACATTAATCACAGTGGGAAATGAGGAAACAGACATAAAATGGACACACAAAAAACTTGGGGGATCTGGACTTCGCCGATGATATATTTCTGATTATCCAAAAACTGGAAGACATGCAAACGAAAAGCAACAAGTTAGCAGAAGAAGCATGAAAGATAGGACTTCAGGTGAACATAGATAAAACAGAGGTAATGAAAATTCCTGGGCAACACCACCAACAGAAACAACAACAACAGACAACGATCAGCATAAATGGGAGAAATCTGAAAGAAACAACCTCTTTTACCTACCTGGGAAGCATCGTTTCAACTACAAACGGATGGATATCAACTACAAACGAGGATATCAAAGCAAGAATCGGAAAAGCAAGACAAGCTTTCACTACTCTCAAGTCTGTGTGGAGGTCAACAACACTCAGCATCAAAAATAAGATCTGGATTTTCAACTCCAATGTGAAGTCAGTGCTACTATACGGATCAGAGACTTGGCGCGTCATAAAAAGCACCTCAAACAAACTACAGACCTTCATTAACAGTTGTCTTCGCTCAATACTCAAGATCAGATGGCCAGAAAAGATCAGCAACAGAGATCTCTGTCAATGAGCGAACCAACCAGGAACCGATTGTGAAACAAATAGGCAGGAAGAAGTGGAGATGGATTGGCTGGCCATACTCTGAGGAAACAATGCATCAAGTGACATCACTAGACAAGCCATTGCTCGAGTGGGACCCGAAAGGGAAGCGGCGAGTTGGTCGTCAGTGCAAGGGTGACTTGGAGGAGGTCATGTGAAGAGGAGATGAAAATGTGTGGGCAGACTTGGAGCCAGGTGAAGACTCTATCAGAGAACTGAACGCAATGGAGACGCACGGCTGAAGCCCTATGTTCTTGTAGGAATTAAAGGATACAATAATAATAATAATAACAATAATAATTAATCACAATGCTGTCTAAAAGATCGATAATACTCAACAACCCATTTATCTAGATAATGTTACAGACGTAATTAATCGTTTATTTTTAAGACAAAAAACAACAACAACAAAATAATCTTTTTTGATATAATCCTAAACAATATACATAGTACTGGTCTCCCTTCTTTAATGTGGGATAAATATCTACAACGTGAAGGGGAAGTAATCTGCACGGAAATGATACATTCTTCTCAGGGTGTCCAGCTTCATGTCAACGTCTGGATTGTATCTATAACCCATATATATATTTTATGATTCTGAATGAAGGAGACATAATATAATCATGATAATAGTAATAATAATTACTGCCGTAAAATAAACCTTTAGTTATACTTATGATATCTTACAGGCTTCTGCAGCCTAAGATGGGTGTATATATGCATACAGACATAGAAAGATAAGGGTATCTAGTCGTTTCCCCCTTGATTTAATTGAAAATAATTGTCTTCCCTAATTGTGGAGACAATTATCTTTATTGTTAGTTACCATAGTTCCCTTCCTCTACTTGTTACAGTTTACGGGGATCTGAAATGCTCACAGTGATGTGAATGAACAACTAGGCAGTATGTATACACATATATATGCTGTTGAAAATTCCTGTCTCCATGATCCATTAAGTGTTTTGTTAATCGAGTTGTTGATTTGTTTCCCACTTTTTCTTATTCCTACTTTTTTGTTTTGTTTTTGTTTTTGTTACATTTTTCCTTGATGATCATCATCGTGTCAAACTTACAGAGTTTCCACAGCATCCTTTCTATGTCCGTATATTGGGATAATAAGGGGGGGGCTGAATATTGTATGTGTGTGTGTGTGTTAGAGGCTGAGGCTTTTCGTGTACATCCCATCCTACCCTCATCTTTATGAGTTGACCTTCTAACTACTTATGTGGGAATTGTATTGTTTTTTTGTGACCGAAATTATCCCACAGGATAATAAACAAACTTCCGTTTTGATTAGGAGACAAAAACAAGAGTATCACCTAATCAAATTTATGTTGACAATCAAGGTTGAATATGTAACGTTCAATTACAGTGTATTAAAGGAGCTCAAATGGAGGCGCTGGAAGGGTTAAAATGACTCATTTCACGGTTGTACGTAACCCTCATGTAACAATAATAATAATAATAATTTGCTTTATTCCAGAAACAGTACTAGTGGTACAATGTGGAATTTTCAGGACATATCTACAATATTTGCATCTAATTTTATCCAACGTTTAAAAGGAGTATTTCAAAAAATAAAATAAATATAAAGACAGGAAAAACACAAAGTAATTTTTTAAAAAAATACTAAGAAATACCAAGAAGTAGAAAGGAAAATAAACATCATATAATAATAACAACTCAATATTGGGTAGTGGAGGCAATGATATGATTATGCATGGTGACAGTAAAGCTATAGTCATACAAGAAGTTATGGAATGATATTTAAGAATGTTTATCACCAAGATGATCAGTTAATTTGATTGAACAACACTAAACAATCATAAAATAACATTTCAGGGTTGTCGTTTTGTTTTTTATTGTCAGCTCTAATGCAGTGATTGTAGTGGTAGTGTGAGTAATACTGCATAATACAAAATTTTAAGATGGTGATAATGGCGTTCACAACCAATGATTGTCAGTTAATATTGCCAGAAAAAATAGAAAATAAGAAAAAACAACCACAAAAACTAATAATTACATGATGGTTAATGACAGGACAATTTTGTAATACTCATAGTGCTAATATAGTCGGAACCAGCAGATACACAAAAGAAGGAATAGAGTAAGTACAAAAAGTGAGCCATTGTTAGTAATTTAGGTAGCTAAGTATGTTTGAGGAGTTCACTACAGAATACAAAATAAGAGTGAAATAAAAGAGCCTAAATTTATGTTATTAATAACAAAGCAAGTCGTAGGTTTCACGGTTAACATTGTCTCTGTCACTTAGAACACGGGCCAAATATGGTATCGTTGAGTTAATTGGATGAACTCATATTGGCGGAGAGTGTGGATGATCACTTTAAATGTAGAATTTATTTTAAGATGTTTCACAGCTGTTACGCAATCACGTTATTATCAATTGTATATAATTTGTTTTTCCTTCACGTTCCCAGTGGAAAATAGGGCCACTTCAAGCTCGAGCCAGCTTGAAGTTTCTGTAGCAGTGGTGGTGTCCATTTTTTTTACAGGATGGGGTTGCTAGCCTCATGCCCAACCTTTCCTCTTTACCAGCATTATTTCTGGCTTAGCGAGGTATGGGAGTGCGTCGGTGGCCGGGGATTGAACCTCGAACCATGTGCACGGTCGGCTAACGTCTTAACCGCTGTGCCACCGACGCACACTGTATGTAATGGGTGAATTTAATTTACAATTTGCATGAGAATAATGTCAACTAAGATTTTAAAATAAGTTAAAAGTTGTGATAGGATCAACAGATAAGAAAATAAACCAATACAGTCAGATCTGAAGTATAATGAGTGAACTTAATTTGTGGGTGGTGACTAGCAATGGAATCGAGGATAAAGCGCATTTCGTCCTACTTGGGACTCGTCATCTGGAAGTACCTGCATTAGATCCAGTCAATCGACGGGAAAATTTAAAATTCAATTAAATAAAATGAGTGAATATTTACTCAATTGGTGACTATGTGGACATCATTTACAGCTGCCCTATTTACTCTGTACAGAGGATCTGATGACGAAAAGGGCTAAGCAGCAAAGAACTCAGACAGTGAACCACCAGCCAATAAGAATCTATGACCCAACAAAAAAGTAGAAGGAAACGGACATGAACTGAATATACACTGAGAAGACGTCCAGGTGATGTCCACTCATCAGGCTGTTAAGTGGAACTTGAGTGAAAGACTGTGTGTTTGGCGTCCCAATGTAACATGGAGAAGATAGTAGGAATAGGAAATGTAGGCTTATGGATAGTCGTGCAGCTAGTTGAATGGAGATGTTCTACTGAGGAGGCTTTATGTTACATATGAATGCAAGACATAAATATATATGGAATCATGGATTCTATGGTTCACCATATCAGTTAATACTGATACAATTTGTTTAGATGACAGAGTAATACCACAAATCAATAAAATTTTGAAATACGTGCAAGCGGGGAGATGTAGTTTATTTGTTTATGCCCTTGACTTTCAGCTGATCGGTCAATCGGCTCAGATCCCACCCTTCTATTTTTAGCCCCAGGGTGATTGAGCCTCGCAAAAAATGTGTGACGTAGAGCCCCTAGTACACGAAAGATCTTTTCCAGGTGTCTGAGTTGTAAGTTATTGGGAGAATCTTAAGTGATTAGGTTTCAACTTATCGTAGGGTTGAACGGCAAAAGTATATTATTTGTAACCTAAACGTGCTGAAGTCTATACTTAGTGAGATCAGAAGGTATAACACTGTCCAAGGGTACTAAACTTAAACAAAGCGTCTATCCAGTGTTCTTTAGTTTTCAATAACTGTCTAACTGACAGATGCTTATGACTTGCTCTTGCGGAGCTGAGTACATCGGCCGTACCATGCGCCAACTTCAAAAACGCACTCGTGAACACTATCCAGCCTGGCTAGTAAAAGGGGAACGAAAACGTGTATGTTGTTCAGTGACAGAACATCTGGTCAACTCAGGACATTCAGCGCCATTCGAAAAATCCTTCAAAATAATATATAAGATTCGATCACACCTATCAAAGGGAGTGAAATTAAGACATCTTGGCATAGCCGAGGCACTAGCCATCCAAAACCTCAAACCCACGCTATGTATCCAAAAAAAATACGTCCAAACCTTGTCCCTGCCATGACCATCATAAACAGGTAATTCTTTTAGCAATGACCATCCCATTGTCTTTCTTATCTAAACTTCCTGTTTATTCATGTTATTTTTAAGTTTTTTTAATCCCTGTCTACACTACCATATTTTCATATCCACACTTCCTGTTTATTTTGTCATTTTACTATTTCTACATATTTAATCCCTGATTGCATAAACAGTTATTTATCACATTAGTTTTTTTATCCAAACATCCTGTCTATTTTGTTATTTCTACATTGCTAACCCCCAGTTGCACAATGTCAATCTTCTTAGTTATTATGCTACTTTGTTTGAGTTTTACCCATCTCCCTGTTTATTATGGCATTCTAATTCCTAATTGTAATTTTATTAATTTGACCCTTGACCGGAAATTATTCTGTAACTTTCTCACCTATTTATCATAAATGCTCGAATGTACAGCCTAGTTGATGTTGCCTTCGTCGAATAGAAAATTTTCTTCTCTGCAACCGTTTTTTTAATAATTCCTATGATCCCATGTGAATCAGTGAAATAATGCATTGAACGTTTAGTTGTTTTATATTTTTAACTGGAAAAGTTTAACTACTTAAATGAAAATACATAGTATATTTTACTTATTTTTCATTTATTTATTATAGCTTGATTCCACACAGTATTTTTGGTACAAGTATGCAAATTTCAGCATGCGATATAGGTAGGCTAAATTTAGCAGGCAGACCATTGATATCAAGTTTGAGTTGGCCAGGGATCGAACGGCGGCCATATACTTGGTTGGCGAGCGTCCTAACCGATTGTACCACCAACGCATGTATTATTTGTTTAATTCAATTTTGACCTTCCCTTGGACTAAATGGATGAAAATTTTCGGCCTATGTTAATAATGTCAACTTCTAGTACTGATGCCTTGACTATGTCTAAGGATTAAATTAACTTGACCCTGATAGTACAAGTAAAGAAATATGAAGCGAACTTTAAGTGCTACATCGGAAGAAATAACTCAAAAGGGGTAAACGGTAGTATAATTTCTAAATGAATTTAATAAATTTTAATGATAATAATAATTTGCTTTATTCCAGAAACAGTACTAGTGGTACAGTGTGGAATTTTCAGCACATATCTACAATATTTGCATCTAATTTTATTCAACTTTTAAAAGGAGTATTAAACAAACAAACAAAAAATTAAATCTAAAGACACCAACAGCAAAAAGAACAGGATAAACACAAAATCATTATAAATGCGAAAAAGTACCAAGAAGTAGAAAGGAAAATAAACATCATATAATAATAACTCAGTATTGGGTAGTGGTAGTAGTTGACATGATTTCTACCAGCTGACAAGTTCGAATTCTCATCACTAAAAAACAGAAATCTCTTAGTTTGTTATAAAAATAATTGCTAGAGAATAGTCTCTCTTTTGTTCTGATGGTTTTATAGTTTTATCCGGCTTTTACTAACGTTAAAAAAATTGAAGTACCTACTTGGTATGAAGTGTGTTGTTAAATTTTTTTAGCGAGGACTTCCTCAGTGACTAACATCGAACCCCGGACCACATGAAGCGTTTTTGGCGAGCATTCTACCACTGTACCACCGACGCAGAGGTACTTATAGGTATTTAAGTGACTTCAATTAACGTGGATTTCTTAAATCAGCTGACATTACTTCGACACTTCATCTGGTAACGCATTCACATGTATGTCTTCGATATGCATCAACTACTCTGGCACGATAAAACTACTACAGGGTGCGAGGGCAGTCATTATTTGTTAAACTGTGTGATTCACAGGGTTGACTGGCTTCTGTCAGTTGAGTAAGCAATGTGCACATTAAGTTAAAAGAGACTAGCTATCGCACTGAACTTCCAGCTGACTTCAGATGGGTCAAGGTAATTGACAGTAAGCTGTGTTAGGGCATGTGTCCAGTATCAGTAAGTTGTACTAAAAACGTGAAATGATCGCTTCAAACCTGCTTCACTGATTGTTGTAGTGAGTGAGGTTACCAGTGAGCTATTCGAGGCGTAAGTGACTTCCATAGAGTAATGTTTGATTTGCGATTCAACTTAAGTATAAAACTTGGGCACTGTGGTAGAGTATAACTCCATTATGGATAAGATTTTATTTTATTTTGATAAAATCACACAGTGCAGTGTTACACAGTAATATTTACTACTTATGACCACGTTTCGAGCACAGATTATTACTGCTCATAATCATAGTATTATTTTTATTTATTATTTTGATTACAGCTTGATTCCACACCGTATTTTCAGTACAAGTGTGGAATTTTCAGCTTGGATATCGGTAGCCCAAATTTCAGGCCGACCATAGATATCGGGTATGCGCCGGCAGGGGATCGAACCCCGGACCATGTGCATGGTCGGCGAGAGTCCTAACCACTGTGCCACCGACGCACAAGTCACTCACTCACTGACACAACCTTCTTCCTTCATTTATATACATGAGTGAAATTGATGATTAGACATTTGAATAAAAATCAGTATAGGATAATGTGCATTCAGAAATAATAATATGAGTGTTATCAATCCAGTACAATCAGATGGGAAATAAGACGAGTGTTTTTATAGTCAAAATAAATAAGTAACTTGTTAGAATGTTGTAATGTGCTTGAATTGAATTGAAATAGAATTTTAAGATTATTTATTATCCTCTTCTGATTTGCCTTACTGGTGGTGATAATATCTTCCGTGCATATCTCTGGTATTCGCATTGAGTCATTTCTGTTGCGCATTTGTTGTGTGTAGATTGACTCGATGAACCAGGAAGGATTCAGTAATCAATCTCTCTTTATCTCTCTCTCCGCCTACCTATATTACTTTGTAGTATTTTATTCCTCTCCCACCCTACTATGTGGCTATGTGTTAATGCATGTAGTGGGATTGCTGAGTTTTTTTCTGAATTACTTATCTTCTCGGAGTCAATCATTTCAACCTTAGCTGAATTCTTATGTTCCGACAATCTGACTACCGCCTGACCTACAACTAGATAAGACCCAATCAGAACTAAATGGTATCGACAAGATATTCCGTTATTACTCCTTACACTTCATCTATCCTTATCCATAAGGATATATACAGAACAAAGTCCATCAACGCCAGTTTTCGATGTGATACTTTTTTAAAATGCAACTTCTGGCTCATTGACATAAGGATTTCACTACCGCCCATAGGATTCCGAGTCCGAATCCCAATTCGATTACTTCACATGGTGACTGGGTGGTATCATCAGCTTCCACACACACACACACACAGCAAATATAGCTAATAGCCTAGTAAATGATACATTTCTTTTAGGTAAATGAATATGAAAGCAATCAACTAATGGTCCCCATGGTCTGGTGGACAACTCTTCAGCATTTGAAGAAATGGGTTTTGTGGAACGCCACCATTCACCCATTATTAATCTCAGTATTATCAAGGCTCCTGTTCAGCAAGTTCCTATACCAAAATAAGGCTGGTCATTTGAGCCAGGTACTTGAAGATGAATTACAAATATGAATAATTTTCAAGAGTTATTCCATAGGGATTTAATCTGTTTCGAGTTTGACCTCGGATTCACATCATTTGGAGAACCATTGGAAACCAGGGAGCACGGAACAGCTGTTTCGTCCCAGTTTAAAACTCATTGACAGTACTCACACACAGGGGGTTGATAATGTTGGTGGCTGTTGTCCACATTAAAATCACGAATTGGTAGAAATTGTTGAATGGTCTACGAGCTTGACTTGTCACCAGAATGTCTTGAATTCAAACCCTGGTGGTGAGTGCCTACTGCCGATGCGTCTCAAACTAGGACTTTACTCCCTGTTGGTTTTCAACGATTCTCCAACTGATATCAATCCGCCGTCAAACCCTTGACACAAATATGAATAAATAATGCCTAATGCATAGTTTGGAAATCTTCGTCACTCAGCCTGCATCAACAACAAAATTCGGATCTTCATTACAAACGTCAAGTCAGTCAGTTTTGCTATACGGATCAGAAACTTGGCGGCGGGTCACAAAGAATATTTCCAACAGCCTGTTGCAGACCTTTATCAACAACTGTCTTCGCTGGCTCTATACTGAAGATCAGATGGCCGCCGGAAAGAGTCACCAACAAGAAACTATGGGAACAAACAAAACAAGAACCAATCGCTCAACAAATATGCAGGAGAAAGTGGAGATGGACTGGACACTCGCTGAGGAGGCCGCTGGGTGACATCGCGCGTCAGGCCATAGCTCGAGTGGAACCCGAAAGGGAAACGGCGAGTGGGCCGTCCAAGGGTGACATGGAGGAGATCGTGTGAAAAGGAGCTGAAACAGTATGGATTAACATGGACGCAGGTGAAAAGTAGAGTAGAAGGCAGAAACAAGTGGAGACGTGTAGTTGAAGCCTTATGTTCCATTAGGAACCCAAGGGAACAATAATAATAATAAGGTTTCATTTAAAATAATAATAATAATTTATTGTCATGATAAAGAAACACACAAAGTTCAACGTAAAGTTAGACATTAATGTTTTTTAACAGTGATTTATCGTGTTATATGTAGATAGATTTCACCTGCAGATAGATGGATTAGTGGAATTCACAGGTGATAAGTTCACATACACTAACGCATACAGAGAGAGTCAGTGAATTAAAGTGCATTGAAATGGAATCAATGATATAATGGCTTTCCATTCTCGTCTAATTGCTCCTCTTCTTCTCTCCTACCTCCTACTCTTGTTCATCCTGTAGATTTATGTACAAGCTGGAATTGTTTATTCTTATGGGATTCATTTGCGATTAGCATTTGCTGGAAAGATAATGAATGGAGTTGTGCATGTTCAAACTTGCACATATATACACACATATATTTGTGTGTACACAGAGGGATTGAAGGAGATAAAATGTCGTGGTGTTTTTGTTAACCTTTGATTTAAACAACTGAAATCCATCTTATCACTTAAATTCCTTACAGTGAACTTTAAACAATACTATTAAACAATGTGATAGATTTTCACTTATTGGTTTTGTAGGGATTTTTGTTTTGATTGCATGGAGGATTTCGTCATGAGCTGATGTCAGTCAGAGAAACATTGGAAAAGCAGCAAGGAGTACTGTCAGACAGCCCTCTCGTTAGCCTAGTCTGCTACTCTGCAGCAATACGCACCAACTGACACGGTTCGAACCCATGACCTTCTGGTTACAAGGCGAGCTCGTCGACCATTGAGCCACTGGGACTCGATTCAACGGCCAACCAGCCCATGAATTCTAACTTCTGCCAATTCACGCACAACATATCACGACCATTTCGCAATGTAATCTTCGATGAGTTACTGCCTCATCTTCAACCTGTTGAACCCTACTGGTCACGGCTTACCACCAGAGCCCCAGTTAGCTACCTACCTGAATAGGGCCAGTCGCTAGTGAGCATTAGATTAATTTTCAAGTATTGGTTTTGTAGGGATTTTTGTTTTGATTGCATGGGGGATTTCATCATGAGTACAAAGTACATATTCTTCCTGCAAAAATTCTGACTTACTGTTCACTAGTGACTGGCCCTATTCAGGCAGTTAACCTGGAGTTCTAGTGGGAATCCGTGCCCAGTTGGCTGCAGCAGGAGGTTGAAGATGAGGCAGTAACTCATCGAAGAAAACATTGCGAATCGGTCGCACTATGTCGTGAATCGTCAGAACTTAGAATCCGTGGGCTGGCCATTGGACAGGGTCCCAGTGGCTTAATGGTCTACGAGCTCACTAGCCTTGTAACCAGAAGGTCATGGGTTCGAACCCTGTCGGTGTGTGCGTACTGCTGAGGAGTCCCAAACTAGGCTGACTAAACAGCTGTCGAGTACTCCAAGGTTTTCCAGTGGTTCTCTAACTGATGTCAGCCCATGATGAAATCCTCCATGTAATATGATGGATGACAGTAAATAACTATCGTTTTCTTGATGTCAACTTGCTATACCTACTTAGAAGTTAATTTATGTATGGTAACTAGCCGTGGAATCCAGGATAAAGCGCATTTCGTCCTATTTGGGACCCGTCATCTGGACTTAACTGGATTCCCCAGTGAGTGATGATGCTCCCACCGAGGCTCGAACCCCGTGCCCATAGTTTCAAACATCAAAGCATTACCCACTAGACCAAATGGGCCACAACAGCCACCTCTTACGCAACGGGTCATATTAGTTATTCAATTGAATTTTAGATTTTCACGTCGATTGATTGTACCGAAGTGGTCGGTCTCAGGTTGACATGTCGGCTTCTTGTGCAGATGCTTCGACAATGACTGGGCATGTAATTCGAAGTTAATTGGTGGAGGATGACAAGCAGTGGAATCCAGGATAAAGCACATTTCGTTCTATTTTGGAATCGTCATCTGGATACACCTGCATTAGATCCAATCAATCGACGGAAAAATCTAATATTCCATTAAATAATGCCATCTAATTATGAGAAATCTGACTTTATTAAAGTCACTTAACTAACTAAAACTCCAAAAGGTAATTTCAAAGAGTCCGATTTCTGAATAAGATTTTGTAAATGTATGAGCTTATTAATAACCTCGCCTAGATTACTAGGTCACTAGTATTCTAGCCGGTCCCAAGCCCGGATAAAGAGGGAGGGTTGGGGCGTGGTGCTAGCAACTCCACCCCCAAAACTTAACCAAATTGCTACTAAAACTTCAACGCACAAATATATTCAAAATCCTAAAATTACAAATAGTGACCTTATTTTTCGCTGGAATCGGGGAAGTGAAATGACGCGGGCTGGTGAAAGCCTTCGGGAAGCCAGTCAGCCGATGTGCCTTCTTTCGATGAAAGCGAAAATAAGGATGGGGACGTGGAATGTTCGTACAATGTACGAAGCTGGGAAGGCTGCTCAGTTAGCCGCAGAAATGAGGAGATATAAAATAGAAGTGTTGGGAATCTGTGAGAGCAGATGGAACGGATGCGGAAGGTGCCAACTACCAACTGGAGAGACAATAATCTACTCCGGTCACCCAGAGGACAATCACGAGCACACCGAGGGAGTAGCCATCATGATGTCACCAACAGCGGCTAAAGCTCTAATGCAGTGGGAACCAATCTCCTCCAGGATAATGACAGCCAGGTTCAACTCAAAAGGAAAGAAGGTTACAATCATTCAGTGCTACGCGCCTACAAACGTCTCAGAACATGAGAAGAAGGAGGATTTCTACAGTCAACTACAAACAGTAATGGACAACGTCCCAAAGAGCGATATCAAAATCCTGATGGGTGATATGAATGCGAAACTGGGAGGAGACAATACAGGAAGAGAACTCACCGTGGGTCGTGAGGCCCTCGGTGAAATGAACGATAATGGTGAACTCTTCTCAGACTTCTGCGCCTTCAATGATTTGGTGATTGGTGGCAGTGTGTTCAAACACAGGGATATACACAAGGCAACATGGATTTCCCCAGATGGACACACCAAAAACCAGATAGACTTCATTTCAATCTCAAGGAAGTGGAGACGGAGCCTACTGGACACAAGAGCGAGGAGAGGAGCAGATGTGGGTTCAGACCACTATCTAGTACAAGGGACATTCAAGGTGAAGCTGAAAGCCTCGAGGATAGCTGGGGATAGGCCACAATGCAAGTTCAACACGGAAAAACTGAAAGACACAACCACAAAGGACACTTTCACTGCAACTGTCAGAGCAAAGCAGGAAACACTACGTGGCACCACTGAGGAATCATCCGTGGAAGACCACTGGAACTCTCTGAAGGTAATTTTCAACGAAACGTGCTCAACGGTTTTAGGAAGAAAGAAGAAACAAGACAAGGAATGGCTCTCAACAGACACTTGGAAACTAATAGAGGAGAGGAGAAAGGTGAAAGAAA
Source organism: Trichobilharzia szidati (assembly GCA_944472155.2). Taxonomy (NCBI): domain Eukaryota; kingdom Metazoa; phylum Platyhelminthes; class Trematoda; order Strigeidida; family Schistosomatidae; genus Trichobilharzia; species Trichobilharzia szidati. The sequence continues at coordinate 108,537,377 of OX235272.1, read as the reverse complement.
AAATGATTCAATGCAAAGATGGACAAGAGAAAGAGACGCTGAACTCAACTTACACAGCACTGGACAAAGAAGTGAAGAAGAGTGCCAGGAAGGACAAAAGACAATTCCACGACAACCTGGCCACTGAAGCTGAGAAGGCAGCAGGCAAAAGGGATCTGAGGACACTATATCAGATAACCAAGTCTCTATCCGGGAAGAGATCAACACAAGTGAAACCTATAAAAGACAGCCAAGGGAACCCAATTACCAAAGAAGAAAGACAGATTAAACAATGGGCGGACCACTTCAAAGGACTCTTGAACCGACCACCACCTACAACCCGTCCAGTAATACCAACAACAGCACGTACACAACTGCAAGTTGACACCAATCCTCCAACGAAAACTGAAGTCATGAATGCAATCAAGCTTCTGAAAGCTGGAAAAGCAGCTGGACCAGATGGAATACCCCCGGAAGCACTGAAAGCGGACCCAGAGACGACAGCAGATATGCTGACTCCATTATTGCAAAAGATCTGGAAAGAGGGAAAGGTGCCTACTGACTGGAGGAAAGGTTACCTCGTGAAACTACCAAAGAAGGGCGACCTGGGACTCTGCAAGAACTGGCGAGGAATCATGCTCCTGTCGACGCCAAGTAAAATCCTGAGTCGCATCATCCTGGAGAGAATCAAGGACGCACTGGATACAGAACTCCGACCAGAACAAGCTGGATTCAGGAAAGGCAAATCATGTTCTGACCAAATTGCAACTCTACGATCATCATCATCGAACAAAGCATGGAATGGCAATCAAATCTCTACCTCAACTTCATAGACTTTGAGAAGGCCTTCGACAGCGTTGACCGCGAAGTAATTTGGAAACTACTCGAGTACTACGGCGTACCCCAAATATTCATCAACCTTATTCAACAACTGTACGACAACGGCACATGTCAAGTGATCCACAACGGAAAACTCAGCGAGGCGTTTGGAGTAAACACAGGAGTCAGACAAGGGTGCTTGTTATCACCAATGATATTCCTAATTGTGGTGGACTGGATTATGCGTCAGACAGTGGGAAACGAGAAGACAGGGATATCCTGGACCGACGTGAAGAGCCTAGAAGACCTGGATTTTGCGGATGATTTATGTTTGATGTCACACAAAATCGAAGACTTACAAGCGAAAACCGACAAACTGGTCGAAGAAGCAGCAAAGACAGGACTGCAGGTGAACATAGACAAGACGGAGGTTATGAAAATAACCAACCAACAACAGCAGCAACATCCAGTGCCAATCACCATCAACGGGAGGGATTTGAAAGAGGTTACTTCATTCACTTATCTAGGGAGCATTGTCTCAACCACAGGAGGAACGGACGAGGATGTCAAATCGAGAATCGGGAAGGCGAGAAACACATTCATCAACCTGAAACCAATCTGGAAATCTTCGTCACTCAGCATCAACAACAAAATTCGGATTTTCAATACAAACGTGAAGTCAATTCTGCTTTACGGATCAGAAACTTGGCGGGTCACCAAGAATATTTTCAACAGGTTGCAGACCTTTATCAACAACTGTCTTCGCTCCATACTGAAGATTAGATGGCCGGAAAGAATCACAAACAAGAAGCTATGGGAACAAACGAAACAGGAACCAATCGCTCAACAAATATGCAGGAGGAAGTGGAGATGGATTGGACACTCGCTGAGGAGGCCGTTGGGTGACATCGCGCGTCAGGCCCTCGAGTGGAACCCGAAAGGGAAGCGGCGAGTGGGACGTCCAAGGGTGACATGGAGGAGATCGTGTGAGGAGGAGATGAAACAGTATGGAATAACATGGACGCAAGTGAAAAGTACAGCACAAGACAGAAGCAAGTGGAGGCGTGCAGTTGAAGCCCTATGTTCCACTAGGAACCCAAGGGAACAATAATAATAATAATAATGAGCTTATTAATCCTTACTATGACTTTATTCCTGGAAGTACATTTGATACAGTGTAGAATTCTCAGCATGTTCTACAATACCGGATTTAATTTCCTCTCCATAATACACAATAAGAGGAAAGATAATTACAAGGATACTTAACGTAATCATAGTGTTAATAGAAAAATAGAAACGTAGATTTAGAACTAAATATTTATTGACGAAAAAGTTATTCGTCTCGAATCATATCCCCACAAATTAAAACCCTGAAAACTAATCTTATGCTTGTTACCAACTGACTGCACGACAAAGTTGACTGCCACTTTAATGAGGAGGCGTGATCAAATACGCTCAATCAGGTTGACCATGAAACGAGTCAGATTTCCAATTAAGATGAAATGTTAAGCTTATAATCCGGTTCTACTTACATATCCTCAATAGAGAGATATATTACCTACCATTACTGAAATGTATCGAATATCATATATCTATACACATATATGATATGCATTCGAAAGACAGCTTGATAGCTCTCCTTATTTCAGAAACTGATTGAAATAGGTTTATGCGATTTCGACCAATATCAGACTGAGAGGTATCGATAGCCTCTGTACGTCAGTGGTGAACTCCTCAGAAACTCACACAAACACACACACAAGCACACAGGACCACGAGAATAATGGAATCCTGAAACTGTTGATTTCAAGCACTTTATCGCTTCGCTATATATTTAAACTGCTTCGCCAGAAAAAAAATTCCCTGTGTTGGTTTCCTTCATCTGGTAAAATCTTTTATTTTGAACAAAGCAATATCAACACGATGAGCAGGTTGTAAGCAGTTGTGATAAGATACCGACAAATTATGAGGGATCTATTTTATACCGATCCATGTTTTTTATTGCTTTCATCAAATTTATTAGACAGAATCCTTTTAGTCCTAGTGTATGAAATTTTGTACCCCATCACTATACCCTCCTTAAATGTATACAAATATAACATCAAACAAAACTGCCATCTCTAGAAATGGAACTCATCTGTTTGTCAGTAGACGCATAGATGACATAATTTAAAGTGTTTGCTGGTAGGCAATGAGGTTCGATTGATTTCATATTACATCACGAAGTGAAATTAGTTAGAGAGCCACGGAAAACTGATGAGGAGTCCCAAACTACAACGAAACGATTATTCAGTAAACCTCAGTTTCAAATGCTTCTTTAAATGATGTCAGTCCTTCACAGAACTTGATTATATATTTATTAGTTTTTATTGTTTATGCTTCCCTTCAATCTGGTACAAATACGAATTCTCTGTCCGTACTTCTATGTGCTTCCTGATTTTCCATTTTCTGTTGTAAAAGGATTTTTCGTAGTGCTATGAAGTTAGCAAATCAGTCAATCAGCTAAAAGACGACACACGATTGTAGAAGATCCTATAAGAAAACTGATTTTTTAAAATAAAAGAGATCAAACAACTAATTTGCTTTATCAGTGATCAGTATTCAAGGACTACCACTTCAGTACTTGAGATATTCAATACTTATGTAACCTATAAAATGTCTCTACATGTCGTTAATAATGAGAGTAGAAATAGCAGAGTGCCGGATTCTGTTTATCTTATGTGGTGTTGATTTCCCCCTATCTGAAGACTGGCCATTTTGGTAACTGTCTTTGTTGCTAGACGTTTGAAGGCGATCAGCAAGAAGCCTTGAACCTAGGTTTCGTCACTGTTAGCACTTATTAGTAAGGCGTGTCTACAGTCTTGAAGGAATTCGTGTCCTTTCTGTGATTCGAAGCGAGGTCACCGATTGCTGAAGTCAGTGACACTGCCACTAAGCTGTTTAGGCTTGTGATTTACATTCTGTAGGACTCTGATGGATACTGTTTGGTTCAAGGCTCCCTAATGATTGCCTCAAACTATCCAACGACATACAGCCTACACAGTATTGGTGAGCCACCTAGAATGGTAGCCATATTACAAGCTTCAATGACAGAATTCGGTTTGCACCGAAGATAGGACTAGACACATTACACTAGTTACTGACTAGTGTTCAATGAAAAATACAAAATTACATTAGATATTATATTCTCATCACGCACGTTAGATCGAAGACATGCACTCTGAAGTATTATAGTTAAAATGAAAAAGAATGAGGTAACCGGATCGCTTTTAGCTTACACAGAGAGCATTAAAAGTGGTATCCCTCTTAATGTATCAAATATAACAGACAAAAGTGAACATACTTTTTGCATAAATACGGGAATTTTATACTATAATCTTACTAGAAATCATTAAATTCTCTCTGACGTTGAGGTGGATTTCTGACATGTAAACAGTAGTTCATTTAACAAAGACAGTTTTCTCTGATTGGACACTAGGTCGTAACTAATGTCACATGCCTAGTACTTCGTCCGGAGCAGCTTGAATTCTGTCATTGAAGCTTGTAATATGGCTACCATTCTAGGTGGCTCACCAATACTGTGTAGGCTGTATGTCGTTGGATAGTTTGAGGCAATCATTAGGGAGCCTTGAACCAAACAGTATCCATCAGAGTCCTACAGAATGTAAATCACAAGCCTAAACAGCTTAGTGGCAGTGTCACTGACTTCAGCAATCGGTGACCTCGCTTCGAATCACAGAAAGGACACGAATTCCTTCAAGACTGTAGACACGCCTTACTAATAAGTGCTAACAGTGACGAAACCTAGGTTCAAGGCTTCTTGCTGATCGCCTTCAAACGTCTAGCAACAAAGACAGTTACCAAAATGGCCAGTCTTCAGATAGGGGGAAATCAACACCACATAAGATAAACAGAATCCGGCACTCTGCTATTTCTACTCTCATTATTAACGACATGTAGAGACATTTTATAGGTTACATAAGTATTGAATATCTCAAGTACTGAAGTGGTAGTCCTTGAATACTGATCACTGATAAAGCAAATTAGTTGTTTGATCTCTTTTATTTTAAAAAATCAGTTTTCTTATAGGATCTTCTACAATCGTGTGTCGTCTTTTAGCTGATTGACTGATTTGCTAACTTCATAGCACTACGAAAAATCCTTTTACAACAGAAAATGGAAAATCAGGAAGCACATAGAAGTACGGACAGAGAATTCGTATTTGTACCAGATTGAAGGGAAGCATAAACAATAAAAACTAATAAATATATAATCAAGTTCTGTGAAGGACTGACATCATTTAAAGAAGCATTTGAAACTGAGGTTTACTGAATAATCGTTTCGTTGTAGTTTGGGACTCCTCATCAGTTTTCCGTGGCTCTCTAACTAATTTCACTTCGTGATGTAATATGAAATCAATCGAACCTCATTGCCTACCAGCAAACACTTTAAATTATGTCATCTATGCGTCTACTGACAAACAGATGAGTTCCATTTCTAGAGATGGCAGTTTTGTTTGATGTTATATTTGTATACATTTAAGGAGGGTATAGTGATGGGGTACAAAATTTCATACACTAGGACTAAAAGGATTCTGTCTAATAAATTTGATGAAAGCAATAAAAAACATGGATCGGTATAAAATAGATCCCTCATAATTTGTCGGTATCTTATCACAACTGCTTACAACCTGCTCATCGTGTTGATATTGCTTTGTTCAAAATAAAAGATTTTACCAGATGAAGGAAACCAACACAGGGAATTTTTTTTCTGGCGAAGCAGTTTAAATATATAGCGAAGCGATAAAGTGCTTGAAATCAACAGTTTCAGGATTCCATTATTCTCCTGATCCTGTGTGCTTGTGTGTGTGTTTGTGTGAGTTTCTGAGGAGTTCAACTCTGTCGTTCAGAGGCTATCGATATCTCTCAGTCTGATATTGGTCGAAATCGCATAAACCTATTTCAATCAGTTTCTGAAATAAGGAGATCTATCAAGTTGTCTTTCGAATGCATATCATATATGTGTATAGAGATATATGATATTCGATACATTTCAGTAATGGTAGGTAATATATCTCTCTTTCTATTGAGGATATGTAAGTAGAACCGGATTATAAGCTTAACATTTCATCTTAATTAGAAATCTGACTCCTCTCATGGTCAACCTGATGTAGCGTATTTGATCACGCCTCCTCATTAAACCGGCAGTCAACTTTGTCGTGCAGTCAGTTGGTAACAAACATCCGATTAATTTTCAAGGTTTTAATTTGTGGGGATTTGATTTGAGACAAATGTCTATTTCATAAATAGATTTTTAGTTCTAAATCTACGTTTCTATTTTTCTATTAACACTATTATTAAGTTAAGTATCCTTGGAATTATCTTTCCTCTCATTGTGTATTATAGAGAGGAAATTAAAAGCGGTATTGTAGAACATGCCGAGGATTCCACACTGTATCAAATGTACTTCCAGGAATAAAGTCATCATTAGGATTAATAAGCTCAGATTTTTAGGCATTCTTATTCAGAAATCTGACTCTTCGATATTACTTCTTGAAGTTGTAGGTAGTTAAGTGACTTTAATTGAGGAAGATTTCACGGAATATACACATTTGATCATATGGAATAAAAAGACAGTTGCAGCGAAGAAAATTTTCTTTTCCACGAAGTCAACATCAACTAGGCTGTTTATTCGTGTATTGATGATAAATGGATGGGAAAGTTCCAGAATAATTTCCGGTCAAGGGTCAAATTAATAAAATTACAATTAGGAATTAAATTGCCATAATAACCAGGGGAAGGACGGATAAAACTCAATTAAAGTAGCATCATAATTACTGAGAAGACTGACATATTGTGCAATTAGGGGTTAGAAATGTAGAAATAAGAGAAATAGACAGGATGTTCGGATAAAAAATCTAGTGGGATCATAACTAACTAATGTGACGAATAATTGTTTATGCAATCAGGGATTTCTTAATAGATTTCTTCATATCAGTTGACATTACTTTGACACTTCATCTGGTAATGCATTCGCATGTATGTTTTCGATCCGTTTCAAGTACTCTGGTAATAATAAAACTGCCAAGGGAATCAATCATTGTCATGTTGTTCAGTTCGTAGTTCTGACTAAATTCTATACCTTGTAACCGGAAGACCCTGGGTTCGAAACCCAGCGCATGTGTACTGACGATGACTCCCAAACTAGGACAACGGAAACAGCTGTCCAGTACTCCCTGTGGCTAGTTTTCAATGGTTCTCTAACTGATATCAATCCGTGATCATACTGGAAAAAAATTTTCTATGCATACGGAAATTCCCCATTGGCATAAAATTTGAACAAGGTGATAAGTACACATAGAGCCGAATAAAAAGAATCCTTTTTAATTCGTCGGTATTATATTCCAGCTGCTTATAATCTGCTCCGTGTATTGTCATTGCTTTGTTCATCAGCTGTAGGAAACCAACTCAGTTTATTTATCATTATTTACATTATTGTTTCCTTTAATTCCTAGAGGAACATAGGGCTTCAGCCGTGCGTCTCCATTGCGTTCGGTTCACCGCTAAATTTTTCACCTGACTCCAAGTCTGCCCACACGTTTTCATCGCCTCTTCACATGACCTCCTCCAAGTCACCCACTCTTGCACTGACGATCAACTCGCCGCTTCCCTTTCGGGTTGCACTCGACGGCTTGTCTAGTGATGTCACTTGATGGTTTCCTCAGAGTTTGTCCAATCCACTTGAATTTCTTCCTGCAGATTTGTTGAGCAATCGGTTCCTGGTTGGTTCGCTCATTGCCAGAGATCTCTGTTGCTGATCTTTTCTGACTGGCCATCTGATCTTGAGTATTGAGCGAAGACAGCTAGCTGTTAATGAAGGTCTGTAGTTTGTTTGAGATGCTCTTTATGACGCACTGGCCAAGTCTCTGATCCGTAAAGTAGAACTGATTTCACATTGGATTTGAAAATACGGACCTTATTTTTCATGCTGAGTGTTGCTGACCTCCACACAGACTTGAGAGTGGTGAAAGCTTGTCTTGCTTTTCCGATTCTCCCTTTGATATCCTCGTCAGTTCCGTTGGCCTGTAGTTGAAACGATGCTTCCCAGGTCGGTAGGTGGGTAAAGGAGGTTGTTTCTTTCAGGTTCCTCCCATTTATGCTGATTGTTGTCTGTTGTTGTTGCTGTTGGTGGTGTTGTCCAGGAATCTTCATCACCTCCGTTTTCTCTATGTTCACCTGCATGCCTATCTTCTCTGGATGCTTCTTCTGCCAACCTGTTGCTTTTCGCTTGCATATCTTCCCGTTTGTGGTAAATCAGCTGTAGGAAACCAACTCAGGTTATTTAGTATGGATTATTTTCTGGTGAAACAGTTTGAACAGCTAAGCAATAAAATTCTTGAAGTTAACGATCCCAAGATTCGACTATTCCTGCAATGCTGAGTGAGAATTTGTCAAAAGTTCAACACTAAAATATAACACCTCTGGATGCTTCATACCCTACAGTCAGCTGAATTTCTGCAAGTCTATTTCATTCAGTAGAGAACTGTCAAGTTGACGTTCGAATCATCTATGGTTCAACATTGATTGCTACATTAGCCGCGTTTTCTGAACCTGTCATTATGCAAGCCTGCTTCAGTGTGTAAATTATTCTATATATATATATATATTTGGGAAGTGGGGATATTTCAATATTGAAGATATACAAATAGAACCAGATTATAAGCTTAGCACTTCACCTACCTTAATCAGAGATTAGACTCTTTGAAAAGTGCTTCATTAAGTTGTGGGCTTTTTATGTCATCTTAAGGTAGACTTCTCTTCTCAATTGACAAAAGTTGGTTACTTCATGGCGTAATGCATCTGTGCATTTTAGGTCTACTATGACCACTCTGGGAAAATAAAATTTACCACAAGGTGGAAGGGCAGTCATTACTGTCAAGCTGTGTGATTCACAGTGTTGACTGACTTTTGGCAGTCGAGTAAGTAACGTGGTCATTAATTTAGAAGAGACTAACTACTACGGTTTAAGTATTGGTTTCTTGGGATTTGATTGATTGGTTACAGGATTTCATCATGAGCTGACATTGGTTAGAGAACCATTGGAAAACCTGTGAGGGAGTACTGGACAGCTGTTTCGTTAGCCCAGTTTGGGACCCTTCATTAGCACGCACCCACCACATGGGGTTCGAACCCAGGTTGATGCTCCTTTTACGTTTCGCACCAAGTTTTGTAGTTAGAGAAGTTACGAGTGAGCTATTCAGGTAGTAATTGAGTGCAGTACATTAATATCTGATTTGTAATTTATCATCGTTACAAATATGCATAATCTTTACACTCCTATGCAAAATAAACATTCAGTGTTTAAACTCTTCACCAAGTGGATGTTAGTGAGAAATTTACTCAGAAAGTAGAAAATGCCAATCAATCAATCAACCAGAACAAACCAACTAACCAGACAAAAAAATAAACAAAATCAAAGTGGTGATAAACACGAAACTTGAGTTCAAGGCATCCTGTTGACTACTACCCTAGTGAATTACACAAGTTCGAATCTCTCAGTGTACATTTCTCCTTTAGAGATTGTAGATACACCTTGCTGACAACAATGGAAAACAAAGCACGGAACCTGAGTCTTTACACCCTCGGCTATCTCCAACTACCTAACTTGTCAAATATATTTATGGTGTGTTCCTCCAATATAAAGTGAAACATCTCCACTTTGCTTTACCCACAGAATGCTAATCTCTCCATGCTAATCTAATCCACCGGAGTTGACTTACACGCATTCGATTGTTGATTCACTTTCAGGTCATCAATATCCACCCACACACCAACCAACACTACCACCCTCCACCACCAATAATAGAATAAAAATCAACTTTGATCTCTCCCTCCATTTCTCGCTCTCTCTACTTGTAACGTGATTGTGATTGTGTAAATCTGATTGATTATGCAAATTTTACTTGTAAAAGGAGTTTAGTGTTTCAGAAAAGGTGAATTCGTCTCATGGCGACTGGTAAGACAACAGACATACAAAGTTGAAGAAGTCAATGTTGCAGGTGTACACTTCTTCCTGACAAGTACTTCATGTTGTTCAAATTCAACCTGAACGAGATACATATCTTGATGAATCTGTGTATGCATGTGCGTGCGTGCGTGTGTGCGTGCGTGAAAATTCATGTATAATACGCGTAATGATCATTGTGTATCATTATGTATCACCATAGCAACACTGCATATACAAACAAATATGAAACATGTTTTGAAATGATTGCATAACATGTTACTTATTATCTGCAAATAACACACTGTTACACAAATTGAAAAGTTGTCATTGTTAATCTCTAAGATTTAAAAATATTCACTGTGATTCATTTCAGAAACGTAGAAATCGACTGATTGTGACATGGGAAATTTGTTGTTGTTGTTATGGTAATATTTTGTAGTGAAAATAAGACTGTTCATCGATTCATCTTCAACGATGAGAGCAGATCCGATATGTTATGAAGTAGTCGCTTGTCATGGAGTCTTTCATAAGTGACAGAAACATGTCACTTGTAGAACTGATTGGTCTCTAGTTAGAAGGAGACCGTCTACCCAGGTGCTCCTTGACTTTTATTGGTTCTGAGATGAATGTTATTTGGTGATGAAATCTACCTTGAAATCAGTTGGATCTAGTGAATAATCAATAACCAACCAGTCAGCCTTCATCAACCTGAAACCAGTTTGGAAATCTTCCGCACTCAGCATAAGGAAAAAGATTCACATTTTCAACACCAATGTCAAGTCGGTTCTTCTATATGGGTCAGAAACTTGGACTGCGTGTCACGAAAACGATTTCCAACAGCTTGTTGCAGACTTCCACCAACAGCTGCCCATTTCGCTGGCTGGCTCCATTTTGAAGATCAAATGGCAGGCCAGAAAGAATAAGCAAAAGGAAACTGTGAGAACAAACCAGCAGGCAAGAGCCGATCGCTCAACAAATATGCAGAAGAAAATGGAGATGGATCGGGCATACGTTTAGGAAGCCGCCGAATGATATCTCACGCCAGGCCCCCGAATGGAATCCCAATGGGAAGCGACGAGTGGGTCACCAGTGTTAGGGTGACATGGAGGAGATCGTGTGTTAGGGAGGAGGAGATGAGAGGGTTTGGTCAATCGTGGACCCAGTTGAAGAGGATGGCATAAAATAGAACAAAGTGGAGACGTGTTGTTGAAGCCCTATGTTCCACTCGGAACGCAAGGGAATAATAATAATAATAACCAGTCAGTTAGTCATGCATGCAGTCAGTATGGAAATAATGAAGGTAGTCCACCAAGAGAGAGAGAGAGTTGTCGAGTGGTTGCATTAGAGAATGATACTGCATGCTGGTCTCGTCTCGCAAGAGGCAAGGATAGCTGTGTTTGATTCTCCTGAAAGCCAGTGTATCCTTCCCAAGTCAATAGGTGTATCAGTGATTCAGCGGTAGAACTCTCACCAGCTATGCACGCGGTGCGGGATTCGATCCTCGGCCGAGGCACTCTTAAGCCTCCCTAGGCTGGTAGTAAGGCCGGTAGAAAGGGAAGGTTAGGCATGAAGCTAACAACTCTACCTAGTAAAAATAAAAGCCTCTGCTACCAGAAATTCAAAACTCTAGCTTGAAGCCCTACGTAATAGTAGTAAACATATTGGAATTAGTCGATAAATTAATGATTAATGACTTCTAATTACTGTCAAAGTGTTCTTTCCGTCTAACATAACACTAGAGTCTGAATTATCTATAAAATGCGACCCTGATTTAATCCCCATTTTACAGATGACTGATTCACAGACTTGAATTGAACATTGAATGTATATATATTTGTTTTACTGTCTAGGTATTCACTGTTTTCACAAAGACGAATCAACTTTGGAGGTTTTAAGTTTTCACTTTGGGTTACTTCGGGTATTTAAGACACTGTGTTCAATGTTTAATTCTCCGACTAGATCATTCTGTTTATGTTGTTAGAGTCTCATTGAAATACTAATGAGATATGTCAGTTAGAGCTATCGAAACTATTAGTGTGATGTGAATGTGTAATCCTGTCAGGAGAAGGTTTCTATGCATGCTTCTGTGTATAGGTATAATCTGAAGAATGAAAGTTAATCGCCTGTTAATATATATAAATTTGAATATAACATCTATTCTCTATTACATCTGTGTATCTAAATGAGTGCCTACGGTTGAGTGATTTTTTTCATTATTACGTAACCACTTAGGAAAACTTACTAATTTCGTAAAAACGTTTTCTGTTACATTTTCGATTAGTCTTCATTAATGCGTCACAAGTATCTTGTAGATTTTGATGAATTTTGATGATGGATGAGAATGATGTTTTGATTCTTCTTCTGCCAGTTTTGTTGCTATGCTCAACTAACTACTTTAGCCAGTATACTCTACAACATACTTGCTGATATTATTGTTTATAAACACGATTATCCAACCATAGGGATGAATTCATGGAGAGGAGGTGTTTCACTGAACGAATTACTCTTCTGTCTTTAATATCTCAATGGTCCTGAGATTCACTGGCTTAAGCTGTCGACTTGCAGACAGTAGGTGCCGGGTTTGAATCCTCTGTCACCTACTTCAGCTTGAACAAGAAAAAAAAAATTATCATTCGCCCTCAAATAACACTTATTAGTTGGGTTCTAACATAACATCTTTCTTCTATCCTCTGGTTTTCTTTCTGCTAACATTTCATATACATGACAAACTGTCTCCATCTTCCTTAATTCTAAGTTCTGAAAGAACCTTCACTCCCCTGGTTTATTAGCCTAGTGAAACGATGAGCGCTGAGTTCATCTCCCACTTGGGAACACTATCACTAATTGGGATACAGGTACATTCAACTGGGAAGTAGCAAGTAGGACAGAATTCGTATTCTGGATGCCATTGTTAGCCAAAAATCATTAAATGACCTTCAGTCTGTCTAATATAATTACTACTATATAATTACATAATACATTTGTTTATTTATTTTTCATGCAACCTTTTGGAAAGGCTTCTCTCTGTTTCTACGGCAAAGATGAAGAAATGGTAGTTTAAGGAGAACATATACAGGGATATTGCATAATCACTGTGAGGTCAAATGTCTAGTCTAGAGTTATTAACGTTAGTTCTTACCTTTAAAAATGTGTACAACAAGTGTCTGTATCTAAGTGACAAGGTCAGTCATATTCTAATTTTACAATCAAAGTACAAAGTACATATTTTTGTTACAAAAATTCTGATTTACTGTATACTGGGACCCAACTGAATGGCCAGTCCATGAATTCTTACTTCTATCTATTCGTAATTTTAGCGCAACGACCAGTCAGTGTCACCGGTGAGCATTTGCTGTCACGCCTAACATCGTGACCCTACTGGTCACGATTTCTTCCTTGAATGCCAGTCAGGTTCATCCTGTAGCCATAGTCATCGGCTGCTGGTCGAGCTAAAATCACGAATAAGCAGAAGTTAGAATCCATGGACTGGCCAGTGAGTCGGGTCCCAGTGACTGAATACTCTACAAGCCAGCCGTGGCACCAGAAGGTCCTAGGTTCGAAACCCAGTGGGTGCCTACTGACGACGAGTTCCGAACTAGGATAACGAAACAGCTGTCAAGTGCGTCCTGGTTTCCAATGGTTCCCTAACTGATATCAGTCCGGAGTCAAACTTGGAAAAAATCATTTGAATGCGCGTATGATAACTATGGCTACATTAGTTTGTTACATTTTTAGTTCATTTTGTCTTCTTTATTTCTACTTCTAGTTTTATTCTTCATAGGTCTTCATTAAGGTATACGAATAATGAATGATGTTCAGACTATGTAGGATAGCCTCAGATTGACACACTATGCTTATTGCAATGGTTAATGACTGTAGATGAAAGGAAAGTAACATACCAAGTGATTCACAGTGGAAAGTTCAATGAAGCCTTTGAAATAATGACAGGGGTAAGACAAGGTTGTCTACTATCACTGACTGTCTTCCTTCCTAATGGAATGGGTCATCAGATGGCATATACGTTCGACTAACACAAAGACCACAGCAGATCTGGATTTACAGGCGAAAACCGACAAGTTGGAGAAAGGAGAGAAACTAAACAACTTAAAAACTACTGTTTAGCTGGACTCACCAGCTCAGAGAACACAACCACATCAAAATTATCCACCTGAGCTACAAATCTTCTCCATCATACTGAGATACAAGTTTAATGAACAGTGATCAGATGTTCCACTTAATTAACATATGAAGGAGAAGGTCAAAGTTCAAACCAAGTGAAAACATGCAAAAATGTAAACATGGTCGGATACATTGAATATTGAGTTGCACAGTCAAGACAACAAGAAGAGAGAAGTTGATGATGAGTAATATTGTGATGAGTTTAACTGTAGCCATAGAAACAAAAAAAAACGACGACTGAATTCCACCAAAGCAAAATATATGCGATGGGTGGGGTGGGTGTAAAGGCAAGAGATTATGTAATCACTTCAAACGAAGAGATTAGACATTGGGTCACCAAGGCTAGGTGTGACTAATAAGTGAATATTTCTCAACATATGAGTCAAGTTTTAAACGTTTGATAGAAAAGGCTTTGGCAAATATGAGGAGATTTCTTTCAGGAAGTGTAGTCCTTCTTCTTTCAGGGTATCAGAGCTGCAGATGCGTCGGATGTGAGTAGCAAGAGATCTAATTTGATACAATTGGTTCCCTTGATAAATTTCGATAGAGAAAGAAAGACCAGATTTGCAGTATAAAATGATATCATCATTCCATTTCACAGGTTCTCATCAGCTGCAAACTACCTGAAATTACAATGGTTATAATTAATAACATTTCATACTTCATTGTTTGAAAAGTAATACAGAAAGCAATGAAGTATGAAATGTTATTAATTATAACCATTGTAATTTCAGGTAATTTGCAGCTGATGAGAACCTGTGAAATAGAATGATATCATTTTATACTGCAAATCTGGTCTTCCTTTCTCTATCGAGATCTAATTTGGTTTCTTTTTTTGACTGATTGGTACCCAGCTGTAGAAGCTTGTCAGTTGGCCGTTCCATGTAGGTTTCCTATGGATGGAGCTTCTTAAAGTTCCGTCAGCTCTCCTTGTAAGTTCAATATCAAGAAAAGGAATTTTAGATTCGTTTTCAATCTCAAGAGTGAACTTTGCAGCTGAATGGCATTTGTTGAATATTCGTAGTAATTGATTAAGATCGTGACCATCATCTTCAACCGCCTATTTTCCAATTTATCTCTTCATATTTAGTGACGGTGTCAGCGATATCTAAATACTCACATTCGTTAAAAAAATCATTAGTAGTAATAGGCTAACCTATCAGATTGATGGTAGATAACAGTGGAATAAGTGGCTGCATGTTTCGTTCTATATAGAACTCATCAGTTGCTTGAAGCTCCTGATGAACATACGATTCTATGTTAGGTATCTCTATATATAGAAATTATGTACACCTTATCTTCAGCGCACCATTTGAGCACAGATCTTCCATATTGTGCCTGCTACTTCTGGCTACTTCCTTTACATTGTGTTTCTTTCATGTCTCCCATGTATTTCCGCACCTGTGAATCATTTACTTTCGCTGACGTTAACTCTATTTCCCTGTTATTTGATGTGCTTTTGTGCCGATGAACATCTCTTTATTTATACTACTGATAAATCTTATCAGTAGTACACACCACAATACAACTATCCAGTATATATACTTTTATTAATTTGTTGTATTTCCGTGTTTTATTGAATGTTTCTTATTCGTTACATTTACCCTAATCTTGTCAATCCCCTGAACTCAGTTTTCACAACATAATTCGTGTCTCCGCTAACTGGGATAGTAAGGGGGTGAGGGTTCTACATGTGTGTGTGTGTTTTAGAGTCTGAGGCTTTTGTCTCTTCATCCCACTCTCTACCCCCATCTTTATAGAATGAGTATACATTCTAACTACAAATGTGGGAAATTCCCAATTAGATAGTGTGATGGTAATGATGACTAAAGGAATGATAATTTTGTACTGTTTTTATGACTAGAATTTACCCTTAGAATAAAATCAGAGAACAAACAACTCAATAAATACTTCCGTTGATTTAACGAAGTATATTCGATTATTGCACTCATTATATGGGCATTATTTTCTTTCTGTAGCCACGCTGGGTAGTGTTCTTTGACCCTTTTTGACAGGATGCGCGTTGAACGACCGATGTACCTGGCTCCACAGCAACATGTTAACTGATATATACACATAGAAGTGGTCATGTGCGGAATCTTGTCCTTTGGGTTTCTGCAGATCAGCGGACGACTGGAGAACACTATTCTTAGTGTTGCCGCAGGGAAAGTTCTTCCTAAACAGGTGGAAATTCTCCTTCTGAGGACGTCACTAAGTAGGTCTCCTTTGAAGTCTAGGTTCATATAAAGTATCTTTTTTGGCACGGATGGTGTCTCTTGCTTTTGGTTTTTCTGTTTGATGTTTTTGTCTACAAATCTTGGTGGGTAGCCATTTTGTATGAAGATTTCCCTCAGGAAGTTTAGTTCTTCTTCCATGGTGTCGGAGCTGCAGATGCGTCTGACGCGAGTGGCAAGGGATTTAATTAGGTTTCTTTTCCGACTGATTGGTACCCAGCTGTAGAAACTTGTTAATTGTCCGTTCCAAGTCGGTTTCATATGGATTGACCTTCTTAAAGTTCCGTCATCTCTCCTTGTAAGCTCAACGTCAAGAAAAGGGATTTTAGATTCATTTTCAGTTTCCAAAGTGAACTTTGCGGCTGGATGGAATTTGTTGAATATTTGCAGTAGTTGATTGAGATCATGATCGTCATCACAGATGATAAAGATATCGTCAACATATCTAACGTACAACTGGAAATTGTCGATGGTTGATTTGAGTGGGCCGTTCTCGAGGCTTGCCATGAAGCAGTCTGCAGTGGAGATCCCACTGCAATCCCATCTTGTTGTCTGTAAATAATGTCGTTGAATGTGAATTGCACACTGAGTGCACATCTCAGTAGTAGTTCTTTTAAACAGGTCGTCGGTAATCCGATGTTCAGCTGATTTTCGTCGATATAGTGACAAATATAAGAGACAGTTTCTGTGAGTATATGTTTACACTAAGGTCACTTAGCAGGCATGTCTAAGTATATATATATATATATATACATATATATGCATAATCCAAAAATCAGTCTCCAGCTCATTTATTGATGGCTACTGGATTGGATAGTTTTCCCGAATATATGCTGAGAAGTCGTAGTCATCGGGGAGTCCATCATGTCAAGGTGAAATGGATGCACAAAGTAGACATTGGTTGAAAGCAACGCTCGTGTGGAGCTAGTTAGTTGCATAGGCCGTACCATTAGCCGTATTTCTCGTCAAATTTCCGAACATCACCCTGCATAGTGGTTGGTTAAGTAAAGGACAAACAAAATCTAGTCACATAGCTCTATTCTATCTCATCTTGTGGATACACAACACAAGATTGATGTCAACGAGGCAGCTTTCAAAGTCATGTCTACCGCATACCAACCAACAAATCTTAACTTCGCCTTAAGTGTTCGTTTACTAAATATTGCTGAGGCTGACTGTTGGGATCCATATTAAGAAGCCTAATTTATGTGTCCAAAAGAAGCTAGTTTAGACATTGTCCTTACTTTGGCCATCTATGTTTGAATGATCCTGAATTTTTGTGGAATTTTCCTAATTTTATTTGATATTCTATTTGCTATTGCATTATTATTATTATTATTATTATAATTTAAGCATCTTTAATGAACTGTAACTCCATTGTGATCTTACTTTACAAATCAGTAATTTTTAAAAAAGAGGATATTCTTTACTCAATTATTTTGTGTTTGATAGATATCAAGAATCGATAAAGTTAGAATCTTACCCTAGTGGGGTTGGCGGTTCACATTGTTCAAGAGATCCAGACTAATAATGAGACGACTGTCAGGTGCTTCCTGGTTTTCAATGGTTTCTCCAATTGATGTTGATTAATGATGAAATCTAAAAACTGAAATATGCCACTGTAATACTTACTTTGCATTATTCCAAAAGAGAATGAGATTTCCCAAGTGAATGAAAATCATAAACAATGTTGATTCTCATATTCAGTTGTTGGTTTGTAGGGATTTGATTGATTGGTTACAGGATTTCATCATGAGCTGACGTTGTTTAGAGAACCATTGGAAAACCTGCTGGGAGTACTGGAAAGCTGTTTCGTCCTAGTTTGGGACCTGTGGGTGCGCATTGATGAAGAGTCCCAAACCAGGACGAAACTGCTGTCCACTACTCCCAGGTTTTCCAATAGTTCTCTAACCAATGTTATATCATGATGAAATCCTATAACCGATGTTGATTCTGTTTGTTTGTTTTTTACTTATATTCCGCTTTTAATTGCTACTTATAGCCTTATTAAATAATGTAATGCCTTACTGTAATATTATGCCAACTCCTCAATGTGATGGAAGCATAAGCACTATTGTTGCATAATCGTGTTGTGGTGTAGAGTTAGGTTTCACTTAGTATGACAAGACAGTTCAGTGATGTTAGAAAAAGAAGCATATAGATGTACTTGGATGTAACTCTATTATGAATAACCAGTATTATTATTATAGTTTCCTTTAATTCCTAGAGGAACATAGGGCTTCAGTCGCGCACGTTTCCATTGCGTTCGGTTCTCTGACAACGTTTTCACCTGGCTCCACGTCTGACTACATGCTTTCATCTCTTCTTCACATCGCCTCCTCCTCCACCATGTCACCTTCACACTGATGACCAACCAATTCACCACTTCCCATTCAGATTCCACTCGAGTGATGGCCTGGCGTGTGGTGTCACTAACTTGATGGTTTGTTTTCTCAGAGTATGATTTCCAATCCACCTCCATTTCTTCCTGCATATTTGCTGCAGAATTGGTTCTCGCTAGGTTGGTTGGTTTGCTCCCACAGATCCCTTCCTGTTGCTGGTCATTTCTGGCCGACCATCTGATCTTGAGTTTTGAGAAAAGATATCAGTTGATGAAAGTGTGTAGTTTGTTCGAAGTGGCCTTCGTGACGCGGCACCAAGTCTCTGATTCATAAAGTAGCACTGACTTCACTTTGGAATTGAAAATCCAGATCCTATTTGTCATGCTGAGTGCCGTTGATCTCCACACAAACTTGAGAGAAATGAAAGCTTGCGTTGCCTTTCCGATCCTCGCTTCCATATCCTCGTCAGTTCCATCTGACTGTAGTTGAAATGATGCTTCCCAGGTCGGTAAGTAAAGGAAGCTGCTTCTTTTAGATTTCTCCCATTTATGCTGATTGTCGTCTCTTGTTGTTGTTGCTGTTGGTGTTGGCCAGGAATCTTCATCACCTCTGTTTTCTCTATGTTCACCTGAAGTCCTACTTTCTCTGGATGCTTCATCTGCCGACTTGTTGCTTTTCACTTGCATATCTTCCAGTTTGTGGGAAATCAGACACATTACATCGGCGAAATCCAGATCCTCCAAGTTTTTGAGTGAGTCCATTTTATGTTTTTTTCCTCGCTGCCTGCTGTCTGTCGCATTATCCAGTCTACCGCAATCAGTCAGGAAAATCATTGGAGATAGTAGGCAGCCAGCCAACCTTCTCTAACTCCCGTCTTCACTTTGAAGGATTCCGTCAGTTTTTGAGTATTGAACTTGGTTTTTGGTCTATCTACAGCTCCCGGTACCTTGAAAGTTTTTAATTTGATTTGTAGTGTTCCTTGTACTAGATAATGTTCTGAGCCGGTCTCTGTCCCTCTTTGTGTCGAGTAAGCTGCGTCTCCACTTTCTGGAACAGCGATGAGATGAAGTCATTTTGGTTTTTGGTTCGCTCGTACGGTGACACCTATGTAGCCTTGTGGATATCCTTGTGCTTGTATACACTACCGCCAATCACTAGTTCATTGAAGGCTCAGAAGTCAGTGAAGAGTTATCCATTTTCATTCATCTCTCCGAGGGCTTCTCTACCTATGATGAGTTCTCTTCCCGTGTTATCTTGTCCCAGTTTGGCGTTCATGTTTCCCATTAGTATTTTTATGTCACCGAATGGAATACGGTCCATTGTTGGCTGTAGTTGTCTGTAGAACTGTCCTTTCTTTTCGAGGTCTGCGTTGTTTGTCGGTGCATAGCATTGTATAACTGACACTTTCCTTCCTTTGGAGTTGAATCTGGCGGTTATTATCCTGGGCGAGATCGCCTCCCATTGTAGTAGGGCCTTCATTGTCGTTGGTGACATCATGATAGCCACACCCTCAGTGTGCACGTGGTTATCTTCTGGGTGACTGGAGTAGACCACTGAATCTCCCGTTGACAGTTTTATGAATCCCCTCCAATTCCATCTGCTTCAGCATATTCCCAGTACTTGAATACCATATCTTTTGATCTCATTTGCAATCTGGGCAACTTTGCCAGTCTCATACATGGTGTGGACGTTCCATGTCCCCAAACATACTTTTTATTTCGTCTCAAGGAGACTCATTCGTGCTGAAGTTTCTGTAGCAGATTTGTTTACAGAGTGGGGTTGCTAGCCTCACTTTCGAGAAGGTTGTTACATAGATATGTAGGTTACAGAAGAGCAACTTTTTGGGTTGCTCCCCTTTAGAATTAGGAAAATCAGAGGTAAAACACTTAGAAGAACAACAGCAAGAATATCACAACAGGAAAGATGACAACAACAACGACAAAAACCGTAGCAGTAATATCACTGTTAAATACAATTATCAAAAATGTCATGAAAACCATAGACTCCCTGAATTGGGTCAACTTGGGCATGCTAAACAGTCACAAAATACTAGAGTTAGTTATAGGTAATAACAGTCAACAAGATTATTTCCCAAGATTCAATGTTCCAAAGTATACGAATTATAATGAACTCTACAACCTTCTGGCCAGAAACACCAGAGAATTAAGAGTTTTATGTTAATAAGTGAGTGTTACGCACTAATCGAAAGGCGCGTCAACTTGGAACACAAAGAAGTAATGGAAAATATCACAAGTTAACCTCAGTTTTCGCGTGATTGAGTGACACGTAACTGTTCATTTGACAAAACCATGCTAGTTGAGCTGTTAAGTCTTCTCATGGCAATTCCGAACAGCCTCATTAAGAAGCAGATTGTCAATTGTTAGTGAAAGTATCTGTGATGGTCTCGAGTTATTGGAATATGAGTGATGTGATGAGTACTGTTTAAGGGTGAGATGCTTCGTCCCGAGCATACTCAAGCTCACTAACGTACCCATGCACATTGGTTCTGCTGGAAAGAAAAGACTGACGACGAAGATTTGCTCTGGTATTGTAGGACTGTCTACTTGTCAGTGCTTTGAAAACAGTTTCATACTTCAGACTGTGATACGACCAAAACTGACTCGTCGTCTGAACAAAGAAAACCAAACTCCTCGATCTCTAGTGTATATCTTACTAAACTTCCTTGAGATACACACACATGTTAGCAGTTATAAAGCGCTCCAAAGACAGCAAACAGAAGATTGTTCGTCGCTGGAATCCATGCGTGGTTCTATTCAACAGTAGTAACATCAAAATCTGAAAATCACTTCAGCGGTGCCATCAGGCAGGTATACAGATGAGGTCAATTTCTAAGCAGAAAAAAGCACTGCAGGACAAAACTGGTTAACCAAATTTCAGCTATAAGTAGTACCTTGGAATCAGATAGAATACTTCCAACAAGTCAGCAACAAAACTCTGTCAGCAAGAATCACACACCAACAATTCCCTCAGGCACATCAAGGTCAGAATGACCTCGTTGCATAACAAGCAAAATCACATCGTAAAATAACACACTATCAGTGCGTCACACATGTCCTGGATACAGAACTCCGCCAGCCCGAAACAAGCTGGATTCAGGAAAGGCAAATCATGTGCTGATCAAATTGAAACTCTACGCATCATCATCACAGAACAAAGCATAGAATGGCAGTCAAACCTCTTCTACCTCAATTTCATCGACTTCGAAAAGGCCTTCGACAGACAGCGTAGACCGAGAAGTAATTTGGAAACTACTTCAACACTACGGCGTACCTCAGGTCTTTGTCAACCTCATTCAACAACTGGCTATATGACACTGCCAAGTACCAAGTGATCCACAACCGAAAGCTCAGCAAGACGTTATAAGTACGTACACGAGTAAGACCAGGCTGCCTATTATCACCGACAATATTCTTAATTGTGGTGGACTGGATTATGTGTCAGACAATGCATGAGAGCGAGGAGACAGGAATACGCTGGACCACCGATAAGAAGACTCTAGAAGATCTGGATTTCGTGCGTGAATGACATATGTCTAGTGTTATACTAACTCAAAGACTTACAGGCAGGCGAAAACCAGAAAACTGACTGAAGAGGCAGTTAAAACAGGACTACAAGTGAACATAAAGAAGACGGAGGTGATGAAGATAACCAGTCACCATCAATGGGAGAGATTTGATAGAGGTTGCCTCCTTCACTTATCTGGGAAGCACTGTCTCAACTACAGGCGGAACGGAAGAAGATTTCAAAGCCAGACAGAATTGGGAAGGCAAGATACGCCTTCATCAACCTGAAAACAGTTTGGAAATCCTCTGCTCTCATTCAGCATAAGTAAGAGGACTCGAATTTTCAACACCAATGTAAAGTCTGTCGTTTCTTCTATACGGGTCAGTAACTTGCAGTGTGTGTCACGAAAAGGATTTCCAACAGCCTGTTGCAGACTTTCATCAATATCCACCTTCGCCGGTTCCATACTGAAGATCAAATGGCTGGTCAGAAAGAATAAGCAACAAGAAACTCTGGGAAAAAACCAACAGGAGAGAGCCAATCTCTCAACAAATATATCGGAGAAAGTGGAGATGAATCGGGCATACTTTGAGGAAGCCGCCGAATGACATCGCATGCCAGGCCATCGCTCGAGTGGAATCCAAATAGGAAGCGACGAGTGGGTCGTTGGTGCTAGGGTGAGGAAGAGATGAGAGAGTTTGGTCAGTCGTGGACCCAGCTGAAGAGGATGGCAGAAAACAGAAGAAAGTGGAGATGTGTAGTTGAAGCTTTATGTCCCACTCTGAACCCAAGGGAATAATAATAGTAATAGTGTGTCGCGCAACTGCAGTGGAGAGCATTGAATTATAGATTAAACAGGAACAAAGACAAATAATAAGGATCAGGTTAATGCTTGACATATGCGAAAGTCATAATGGTGATATACAGTCTGTGAGAAAAATCGATAAGAATTAGAGTTAGTTTAGGCATCGAAATAAGTATAAATATTATGATTAGATCGTTCAGAATGGATTTCCCAAACAATTTTTCAGTTAGACATTGACATGGTCGTTCCTTATTCAAATAATAAAATAATTAAAAAAAGGTGTGTTCATTTCATTTGGGAAAAAGTATATTTAGCTGAGGAACCACATGCAGGACGAAATGAGCATTCTAGATCCCATCATTATCAACCATCCCATAAACGATATGAGATACTGTCATTCTCTCATCAATGCTTCAGTCCCCTAGAGTATTTACTTAGATACCATCACGAAACAGTCCTGGCTGTTTCGTCCCTGTTTCAGACTCTTCAGAGTTGTTCAGTCATGATCTTACCAGTGACAGAAGTCAGAACCTTCAGTTTACTAATTGGAAATTCAGTTTAGCGGTTGGATTTACCGCCAAATGAAAGAAGTTGAAATTCAGTTCAGACTGGCTTCGTTAACTGACGATTCTGGGTTCGATTACTGCCTGACTTATAAATGTGCACTGCTTAATAGCTTTAAACTAGGATGCTACCTGACGATAAGATCTACAATGAGATGAATCGAAATCTCAGTAAAGCTCAATATCTGATCAGTAATCACAATATTGTCAACTGATTGTAGGTCAGAACAGATTCGCTTAAAACAACAATAACAAAATAGGAGGGGAAGCGCGAGAATTGTAATCCGCTGCACATTTTCAAAATGTAGTACCACATGGTCAAACTTTTCAGTTCCATTTAATTGGAAAAACAAATGAGAAACCCTCACTAGTCTGTTTGTTTTAGACACGTGTATGTTTGTGTGTGCGTTTGTCATATCATCAGGGAGGAAGAGCGACAGTTTCACAGCATGTGGTCATTGAATTTTTCTATAACATATTCTTAATAATATGCGCTTGGTCAACTTTTTCACAGAGTGTCTGTTTTGATTTGATTTTCATTTAGAAAACTTTTAATTAAACACACTTCAACACTTTGGAAATTCTGTGTTTCCTTTATATAAGGATGCGATGTTGTCTTAAAGAATTTAGGATAATGTAATTAACAGGTAGTCGAAACCATGTTGTTTAATTAATTCAGTATGACAAAGAAAAGAATTTACAATGTTATAATGTGGTGAGAGCTGTCTACTAGCCAAATTGGTAGACAGTAATTTACGTCAATGTTTACGTTCTCAAGATTTGTCGTGAGAAAATGTGAACAATGATTGATTCAAAACCGACCACAGCAGACTTTGCGTAGGCGGATGCAGTTAACATATAGAGGATTTGACATTCAAGAAACAGTCACAAAGAGATGAAAGATTAACTTTACGTGAGAAACAACCAATCGGAAGACTGTGTTTATTTGCTTAACTAATCTATAATAATGTACATGAAAATATATAAATATGCTTTGATTTTCTTAATAAACGATCTGTTGCCTGACCCTTGTCTTCTGTTGTCACAATAACATTGATTATATTGATGGTTAGCCGGGGGAATTAAGGATGTGAATTTCGTTCTGTTGTTTGACACTCGTCATTTGGATGCATCTGCAGTCCACAGTGAGTGGTAATATTCTTCCCTGAGACTCGAGTCCCTAATGAATATCAAAGTGTTATTCCATTAGAATTCATGAATCTTACTTGAAATCGGTCATTATATCCTTGTTATTCTTAAGGTGTTTTAGAGCTTCTATCTCTGGTTTTGTCAGGTTAGGCTTTCCACGTTTTTGTCGTTTTAATGTTAGTGCACATTGCGCCAGTACTTCATCAGCCGTTGTTTTGTCTATCCCACCCACTTAGTGCTCTATTTCTATTTTAGGAATGACATCCTCAGGTTTCAGCTTGTGTACCGCTTATTTCTGTAGGAGTTAATATATGTGTTGAGAGATTGATAACCCACTTTGTTTTATCGATCGCCGTTGACTTTAGATTGTTGATTTCATCGTACTGAGATGAAGATTTCTCTTCTAATAATTTATTGTACTTTTTGATTTGAGTATTTTTTTGACTTTGTGAAAGTTGGCTATTTGGCATCGCTATAGGACTGTCTTATAAGATCATAATCCATATTGGTAACTATTTCCATTAGCTTTTGCTTTAATTGCTCAATTTCATATCTGATATGTTGCTACTTACAAACCAAACTATAGAAAATTAATCTGATGCTCGCTAGTGACTTGCTACAGGATGGAGTTTCCTGGAGTTCTAGTGAGAAGTCGTGACCAGTGAGGTCCAATTAGATGTCACGTGTGTGGATGGATATCCCACCATCGACAGTGGTTGGGGTTGCACTAAATCACGAATTGGTAGAAGTTACAATTCATGATCCATTGAATCGGGTCCCAGTGGCTGAATGGTATACGAGCTTGCCTTGTAACCGGAAGGTCCTGGGCTCGAATCCCAGTGGGTGCGTACTGCCGATGATTCCCATACTAGGATGAAGCAGCAGCTGTCCAGTACTCCCTGGTTTTCAATGGTTCTCTAACTGATATCAATCCGTGATCAACTCGTAAAAACATAACTAACCCTTACAAACCAAACTATAGAAGATTCTATGGATCTCTTCTTTCAGGCATAATTTTTGTAGACTTTCTATTCTGCTCATAACTCTATCCATCGGAACTGGAGCTTGTAGACGTGTAGGTATTTAGGAAGTTAAGTTCAGTCCATGCGAATCAACACCGAGAAAGTAATCTAATATTCACCAGTGACCTACTACAGGATGGGATGTCTGAAATCCTAGTGAAAAGTGGCAACCGTTGAGCTTCACCAAATCAGGTGTAAATGCCGATACCTGTCGATAGCGTTGAATAGCATTGGCTCAACAAATTGTGAATTTATGACTCACGGACCATTGGATCTCGGACTCGCTTAGTGTGGTTGTTGTTCACACGCGCAGCGTGTCCTATTTGCTGGGCTTGCTAACTTCTAAGCGAAGTTCAGGAGTGAATCGATCGGGAATCGAACCCAGACCACGTGAGTGGTTGATTGGTTGGCGAGCATTCTATCATTGAAACACTAACACAGTTCTATAGAGTTAGCGAGTTTGAATCCAGTGATTTATATATATGTATATATAAATCACGAATTGGTAGAAGTTGGAATTCATGGATTATTTGGTCAAGTCCCAATGGCTGAGTGGTCTACGAGCCCCACCTCGTAAATGGAAGGTGCTGAGTGCAGACCCTAGTAGTTGCATTCTGATGAAGAGTCCTAAACTAGAATGAAACAGTTGGCTGTCCAGTACTCCCAGATTTACCAGTGGTTTTCTAGCTGATGTCAGCTCATGACCAATCCTGATAACAATACTGCTGTAACGACAGAAGACAGGCAGACAGGGCCAGGTAACAGATCATTTATTTAGGAAATCAACAGATATGTATAGATTTTCATGTACATTATTATGGATTATTGTAAGCAAACAAACACAGTCTTCTGATTGGTGGTTTCTCGCTGAACGTAAATCTTTCGACTCTTTGTGGCTGTTTCTTGAAGTTCAGAGTATCTATCTGCAAATTGTATCCGCTTACGCAAAGTCTGCTGTGGTTGGTTTTTGAATCATGACCAATATTGGGGACGTAAACATTGAGGTAAATTACTGTCTACCAATTTTGGCCGGCAGTCAGCTCTCACCACACTGCTATCTCATATTATTATCATTATTATTACTATTTTCAAAGAAACATAAAATTTACGGACTATGCACTAGATATCTGAAAAATATAAAGTTAGTTTACATGTGGTGAATAAGACACATTTATATATGTGTATCTCGAACTTGGGATCCCACATTTCATCACAATCTCAGTCTCTTTTCCTGTTGGATTCGATTCATTCGAAGTCATATTTCACCGGTGAATTCGGTACCAGATAGATTTCTAAACTCGAATGAAATTGACGTGTCAGTGAGCCCTGGTTTTCAGTGATGTTCTCTAACTGACGAGACGTCATGACCTTTAGTCTGCGGATATATTCATTTGTCACTGGATTCTAGCTCGCTAACTCTATAGAACTTTGTTGGTGTTTCAATGATAGAATGCGCACCAACCAACAAATCACTCATGTGGTCTGGGTTCGATTCCCGATCGATTCACTTGTCTGCGATACTGACTGGCGGTTGAGCTAGATATAACCAATCAAATCCTTGCAAACCAAACACTTGATTTTATTGTTTTCAATTAAAGCTTCTTCAGACTTTGCCCAAATATACATAGCTTTATATATTTTATATAATTTATTATCATGAAGAAAGCACATAAATTTTAACTTGAAGTTATACACTAATGTTTTCTAATAGGAGTTTATCGTGATAAGTAGATAGATGTTACTTGCAAATCTTTGAATTAATGGGATTTACAGGTGACAAGTTAACACATGTGTACATAGAGTCAGTGAATTAAAGTGCATTGAAATGGAATCTATGAAATAATGACTCTCATTCTTGTCTAGTTGCCCTTCTTCTTCTTCTACCTCCTACTCTTGTTCATCCTGTGAATTTATGTACGGCATGGAACTGTTTATTCTTATACCTTTGGGGTCAATATGTATATATGGGGGAAAGATAATGGAGTTTACAACTTCATACATATAGAGAGAAAGGAAGAGAGAGAGAGATCAGATGTGATGAAATGTCGAGATGTGTGTGTGTGTGCGACTGACGACGGATAATGTCCCGTACTTTTCGTTGAAACTATTTCATGTAATTTAATTCAGTTTGGAGTTTCTCGTTGTTTGATTGAACTGAAGTGCTTGGCCTCTGTTGACATGTTGGCAGTAATAACATCAAGCTTATACTCAATATCAACAAGGTGTGCTAAAATAGAACTACGAATAGATCTTGTTTATCCCTTGCTTAACCATGCTGGATGATGTTCGGAAATAAGATGATGAACCTGCCTAATTGTACGCCCAATGTAGCTGGCTCAGCAGCTGCAGTCAAACTGGTATAATTGTCCAAATTATTTTGTTTTATTTTTATTTATTTTGACCACCTCATCTTTAATTACGTGTTATCCTTGTTAAATTAATGCATTCTAACCATTTCTACCTTTTAAATGTGTATTGATTTTCTTCGTTAATTATCAACCCATTGACATTTTGACACTGACTAATTATTGTTAACAAACACATCAGTGTCACTTGATTGGTAAACTGTTGTGTATTGTAATAAAAATGCTATACGTGTATATTAGAGTAGAGCCAGAGTGAGATGAGAATCTAATTGAAAAGTAAATATTTCTTCTCTGCTCAATCTTTCTGTTTTCTTAATGTTTAAATGGAACATTTTTCTATATTGAAATTTCAACTTGAAGTTATACACTAATGTTTATTAACAGTGATTTATCGTGATAAGTAGATAGATTTCACTTGCAAATGTATGACTTAAGGGGAATTCACAGGTAGTAAGTGCATACACATATAGACAGAGTCACTTAACTAAAGAGCACTGAAATGGAATTTATGATATAATGGCTTCCATTCTCATCTAATTGCTCTTCTTAGTCATTCTGTGGATTTATATACAAGCTGGAATTGTATATTCTTATGATTTTAAGATTAGTATTTAAGGTATAGATAATGGAGTTTGTAAGTTCATAAATATGGAGAGAAAGAGAGAGAGCGATCAGATATGATGAAATGTCGAGATGTATGTGTGTGTGTGTGTGGTTGACCCTTGATATGACGGATAATGTCCTCCAATTTACGTTGAAACTATTTCATGTTAAATTAATTCAGCTTGGAGTTTCCTGTTGATTGATTGGACTGAAGTGCTCGGACTCTGTGTACATATCGGCTTCTTCTTTCCAGTCAATCAATGGCGAAGTCTAAATTGAATTAAGTAGCCGTGGGATCACCTCTGGGTCCTATGCTAGCGGATATTTTCCTGGCAAAGCTTGAAAAAGGTCCACTTAAAGACACGATTAAAGGGTTTGACTATTATTGTCGATACGTAGATGATACCTTCATCGTTTGTGATATAAATCTTAATAAACAAGAGCTTCTGAATGCTGTTAATAGTGTTCACCCAACTATTCAATTTACATGTGAAGAAGAAGACAATAACAGTTTACCTTTCCTAGACGTCCTCCTTACCATGAAGACAGATGGATATCTACAAAGGAAACTATTAAGAAAGAAAAGTTGGACGGGTCAGTACACCCATTTCCATAGCTTCACACCGATTCAGTACAAAAGAAACTTTGTTAATTGTCTAAGCTATAGAATAAAACGTATATGTTCAGAGGACTGAATTAAGGAAGAAATGCATAAACTGAAACTCACACTGCAAGAAAATGGATATCCACAGAGCTTCCTAAAAAAGTATATGTCAATACCTGCAGACAAGGTAAAGGTGGATACCGTAGAAAAGAAACCTTTGTATCTTAAGTTAAGTTACAAAGGGGAAATTGCAACTGACATTCTAAAATGTCTTCTGTTTCATTGACAATCGTTCATTTTCGACTTTTATTATTTCGTGACCTTCCTTATGATTTTATTACCTTAGGTTTAAGTAGTGCTTTTCTAACTTGCTATCGTATTTACAAAATCCTGTTCATTCCACTTCATTATATTCATTATTATTATTATTATTTGACAATCATTCACCAATAGTGCTTGTAATTTTACACCATATCATCGTTATTATTTTACAATCATTCTTACTGTCGTTATTTTCAACCTTGAACTTATGTCTAGTCCGCCCCATATTGTCTCACACACCCTGATTACACACACTCTCGAAACCTGTATTTCTGTTGACTATATTTATATATATACACATCATTAAATTAAATTCCTTCATCTGATTTTGTCCCATGTTCTCATTGACCGTGCATATCTGACTATTGTTCCATCCCATCTTATACTTGTTCCACAATACAATTTCTGATACGATTCTAATTTGCCTTTACTGGCTATTGTACGCTTAAATTAATGGGTTCGAATCCCGGTGGGCGCGTACTGATGAAGAGTCCCAAACTAGGACGAAACAGCTGTCCAGTACTCCCAGGTTTTCCAGTGGTTCTCTAACTGATGTCAGCTCATGATGAAATCCTCCATGCAATTAAACAAAATCCCTACCAAACCAATACTTGAAAATTAATGGATTTATAATTGTAGAGCCTGAAGAAGAATTTATTGAAAACAGTTGTTCGCTCTAAATTTTTTATTCTGAATTAAGTAATCACTGGTCTAGGGGATAACGCTTTGTATCTGGGAACTATCGGTACTAGATTCGAGCTTTAGCTATAACATAAACACCACCACTCACTGCAGAGTGCAGGTGCATTCAGTGGACGAGTCCCAAATAGACGGAAACGCATATCCTGGATTCCACTGCTAGTCGTTGGCAACCGAATAGCTTTATCTTATATTTATTAACTGTTATTCAGATAGTAGGTGGGAATTTGCGGGATTTTCCGATTAATTTCAACTGTTAGATTGGTTTATCTTAAACTACAGTTATTTAGAGCACTTGACAGCTGTTTCGTCTTATTTCGGGGCTCTTCTTTAACTAAAGCATTTATTGTGTTTTCAGAGTTATTTCCAATTCCTCAGGTTTCCTATACTGCGGTGAAACAGACACTACCCAGTGGTACCCAGTATTTTTAATGATTTTCTAAATTTTAATATAGATTTCCTCACAAGTGGACATTGGTAAGAAAATCACTGAAGATAATGGAGCATTGGAAGGCTGTTTTGTTCTATTTCGGGACTCATTAGTACTGTGCGTCCACTGGATGTTTAAAGCAGGAACTGCAAGTTACGCAGTGGGTCAGTTGACGAATTGTGAAGAAAAGAACTTGAATTAATAGTTCACATTTCTCAGAGGCTTTCATTGCAAATTATCTATTGTAATTTTTCAAAGAATGATCACGAACTGACATCAGTTAGAGCAGCGGTGAAAACCAAGGGGTACTGAACAGTTTCACATCTTTGTTTGGCAGTCTTCAGCACTACGCACTGATGATTCCACCAGGGCTAGAACCCAGGACCATCAGGTTATCAGACTAGCTGGTTGAGCACTCAGCCAC
Source organism: Trichobilharzia szidati (assembly GCA_944472155.2). NCBI lineage: Eukaryota > Metazoa > Platyhelminthes > Trematoda > Strigeidida > Schistosomatidae > Trichobilharzia > Trichobilharzia szidati. The sequence goes on along the minus strand of OX235272.1, from coordinate 108,506,307 downwards.
TGGGGTGGAATCCACTGACCCATGAATTCTAACTTCTATAAATTCGCCACACACAGCGCCATCACCAGCCAATGTCATCGGTGAATATCCGTCATCATACCAAACTTGCTCGACCCAACTGGTCACGAATTTCATTTGGAACGTCAGGCAGCTACATCCTGTAGTCAGTCATAAATGAGTTTATTATTTCTCTTAGACTTTTGAGATTACGGATGTCTAATAGGCCAGTTACCTGTATTGTTTGAACGACTGTCAGTTCCCGTTGACCTTCCAGTTGACCTCAAGCAGGAATAACGTTTATGAGTATTGTATGGTTACCTTCCTTTCTAGACATACGCTTTGACCAAGTAACTGTCTATCTCCTTAACCTTGTCCATTATATTCTGCTGGTCTGGTGACTCCTAACGCCACGTCGGATAACGAAGGGAGAACATAAAACTTGCAGCAGTTTAAAGGATGTACTGATGGTTGTATTGAGAGAACATGGACATACACAATCACAACACAATTCAGCAACCACTCTCTTATTCCTTCAAACACCCACTGTCCACAACAGATATCTTCTTTGATTACGATCAGTAGAGATGAACAGGTTGATCATTGAAGAAGTCATGTCTGATGTTTGGGTAGGTCTCCTACAACTGCATCTAGAGCACCTTCCAATTGACACCCACATTTTACCATAGCAGGCCACCATTTGGTATGATTTATATGAAAGTGAATAAATTTCATGTCTCATTTTCTGGATAAAGGGTAAATGTATTTGTTGATGGAAACTGCTACTATTATTGGAAAGATGATATCCCTATTTTTAGATTCATCTAAGACCTTTGCTATATTTAGTTTGAGGAAACATCATAATTTAGAGATTAAATCTAATTATACACAAAGGCGTTTTAGAGAATTTATTTGTAATACAATGGAAGAATGAGGCTAGAAATAAGTCGAATGGAGGTTGTAATAATAACGACAACACTTTAGATAGTAGAACTCTCCTAGTATTTAATGTAAAGGTTGTCCATTACAAAATATACTACTCAAAAACTTGGGTGGTTGTCAGTGTTTACTGGCTCAGTCAAGTAACTTTTCTTTCCACATGTATAGAACTGCATCTCTGGGGTCCAGCAGCTCCAGTGGGAGGACAAGTACTCGCCGGAGATATCGGCTGGTGATCGCACAGAAATCCCTAACTGGTAGAAGTAAGAATTCATGCGCCACTGAAACTAGTACCAGTGAGTGAATGGTCTGCGAGTTCTCCTTGTAACTGGAAGGTCTTGAGTTCGAACCCTGGCGGTGGATGCGTACCGGTGAAGCTTCCAAAACTAGGATGCAACAGGTTTCCAATAGTTCTCTAACTGACATCAATCCGTAGCCAAGCTTGAAGGAAACTAGCTGAATTCCTATAAAATAGCTCAGGAAAGTAAGTTGCATACACCATTTTTATTCTCATTAATTATATTTCCAAAGGAAATCATTTCAGCTCGAGTCTCAGTGAACATTTTTCAAATATTTAATGGCATTTCACTATGTGTGTGACCCGTTAGTCAGGCATATCTACATTCCAGTGAGTTCCGTTTTAGGCTCGAACCAAGTAACCATCGTGTAGAGACTCAAGTTCTTATCTAATATGCCGCTGGACGACGGCGGCAACCTCTTGTGCAATGAGTATCATTTTACCTCAAGACGTCGTAGAGGTGCAGGTACTAGGAGCAAACATGTTAATGGAGACTCGTATACTACCATTCGTCAATTTTGCACCCATAGTTTTCTTTGCCTAATATGTGTAACTTGGATGAATTGAATTACACAATAACTGTGGATGTACGAGGGAATAATTCAAAGCCAAACGTCCTACTAGTTCTTAGTTCTCTTCTCTTGGATTGTGAATAGCCAGACAATAACATGAGCCTAATGTAAATGTCATGACGAGCCAACACCAGTTATGGGTCACTGAAAATCGTGGAACACTGTACAACTGTTTCGTACTAAACTGTGACTCTTCAGCAGCGCTCACCAAGGATCGATCCTTAAGTTACGTTTCTTAATTCGTTTATAGTTCAGCCACTTGAACCAGAATTCAATGAACCCTGAATACTAAGATCTGTAAGCTTGCGATATAGTTTTACCCTCAACCAATGCCTTCAGTAAGCATTATTGATAGCATAATTGATTTGCGCTACTGAAGTGAGCCAAACTAGGACGAAACAGCTGTCTGACGGCTCACACAATTTTTAATGACCTCTTAGTGGTGTTGGTTCATGATGAAACGCGCAGTGGGGTTAGTCTAAATCCCTACAGAAGCCCATAATTTAAATAGCATGATCATCACAAACCTGTTGCATAAATACACATAGGTCTTTTCCAACATCATCGAAATCTTTTGGTCATAATTTTATACTACTTAGTATTAAAAAGTAGCTTCACAGCATGTTGTCAAATTTTATCTACAGTGCTGCTACCAACAAATTCAAAAGTGTTCTTTTATGGTAAAATTGTAACTCATTTATCTGTTATGTTAATATCCTGTTTTACATAGATTGTTTCTCGTCATGTGACTGGAATGTACCTTCTGTAAATATTCTTTCGTGTGTTCTACTTTCCTCTGAAACTTACTTCTCCCAAGTAATTTCAAGATTCTGTGCATATTCACGAATTTTTAACTTTGACTATGGATTATTCTGACATAACTCAGCTGTTTGTTTATCTTTTGAGACTTATGACAGCAACGGACTGAAGTACTGCGTGATTTCCAGCTAACATTTTGCTATTTACTGTTACTGTATACTGCCATGATACTGCAGTACATATACACCTAGTGTTCTGGATTTTCTTGTCTAACTCCAGGATTTGGTTGACGCGGTCAGTAAGTCCATTGATCTTCTGAGAAGAAATGCATATCAGTATATATGATAGCGATGCATTCGAGGGCAGCAGAAACCTAAACTTCCAAAAAACAAATTAACTAACTAACTAAATAACTAACCAGCTAACTAAATAACTAATCGATTAACTAGCTAACTATCTAAGTAACAAACTGATTAACTAACTTACTAACAAACTATCTTAAAAACTAAATAACTATCTAACTAACTAAGCAACAAACTAACTAACCGACTAAATAACTGATTCACCCAATAAATAATTAACTACTTTCGTTTTACGTTGTTGATTGCTTCTTTCCACTCCTTCCGTCATCTCGTCATACTCCACTGTTGGTGGTGGGGCCAGGTCTTGTTATGCATCGGTAGTCGTGGTTTCTTACCTATTAGTTTGTTTATTAAATATATCACACAGTGAAACAGTATTATTTACTGGATGACGTTTCGGACAAAATTTATTGTTCATAATCATATCAACTGTTACGATGCGCTAGCACAATCAATGGGAGCTCTGTCTCCCGGTTGCCTCCCTTTGTGACCAGCCACTATTTTAGGGTACGGTTATTTCTCTCCATCAAGCCTGTCGTTTGTGGATGATATAGCGTTGTTCTAATTCTCTTGATACCTAGCTCTTGCAACTGAAATTTAAACGCTTCACTTCCAAAACACAGACCCTGATCTGTCAATACTGCGGTTTGCAACGATATGTCGAATCACTGCTTCTGTCACCGTTTTCACTCGTTGGTCCAGGATCGCGACTGCATCTAGCCGCCTTGTGGCATGCTCTGTCATTACCAAAAGGTACTGATTGCCACTGAAGGTTTGTGGAAAAGGTCTCATTAGATCTACAAATCACAGGTCATCCACTGCTGTCACTGGAATTGACTGCGGTGATGGTCATATGTATTGGTCACCTTTCATTAGCTGACACTGCGTACACACTGTCATGTACTTCTCGATGTCTTCTCTCACACCTGACCAGCATATGCTTTGTCGCAGGAGATCGTTCGTTCTGGCAACACCTGTATTTGCTAGTTGGTGACATTCTTGTATCATCTCATGGCACAGGCATTGGGGTATTACTACTAAACAGCTGCCGCCATCCTTCTGCCACGTCAACATTCCGCAGGCATTCAAGCTTAGCTGGTCTTTCTGTTTGAGTAAGAGATTTAACTCACGATTCGCTGTGGGGCAATTCACCTTTTTCACATTAGTTATCACTTGTATGACAGTTTACAGAATGTCGTCCGATCTTTGGCTCTGGACAAGTCTTGCTGGATCTTGCTCTAAGGCATTAACACCATATGTTACTTTGGGTGATTCTACCTCTTCTGTTCTAGATAAAATATCCGGTAACACGTTGTCTTCTCCCGGAACATAAGAGATCATACTCCTGCTAACGCAACATCCACCGTGACAGCTTCCCACGTGGGTATCTGGCGGTTATGAGCCACTGCAGTGGCTTTTGGTCAGTCTCTGCGTGGAAGCGTTGACCAGGTAAATAGGGTCTCCATCTAACTAACGCCCACACAATCGCCAAACATTCCTTTTCTATTATTGAATACTTCTGTTCCGTGTGCGTTAAAACAAGGCTGGCGTACTCGATGACTCCGTCACTCTGTCTGAGTACTGTGCCTATCCCGTAGTCGCTGGCATCCTTAGACACAATGAATGGCTTTCCCGGCACCGGTAGTCGCAGCGTCATTCTCTGGTGATCCATCAGTTGTTTAGTGCAGTTGAATACCTACGAGTCTCCCGACCAGACTCGCCTTATAGCCGGTAGAGCGGAGCCACTACCTTGTTGAAGCTTTCCCGAATCGACTATAGAACACTGTTCTCTCCAAAAACTGTCCTAATTTCCTATTTGAATTCGAGGGCTCAATGGACTTGATTGTTAAAATTTTTTCAGGCAGCGGTTTTATCTCGCCATTTCCCACCTTATGTCCTAACACGGTAATGTTCTTGTTAGCAATCTGAGATTTCGCGTTGCTGATGCGTAGGCCGAATTATTCACTGCTTTTTAAAACTGCCTCTACATACTCTCGCTAGTACTGTTTATCACTAGATCATCAACATATACTTCGACGTTCCTCAAATTCTTAAGCAGAAACGTCATTAATCGTCTAAATGTAAACGGGGCACCTGCCAATTCAAAAGGCATGCACAAGTAAATATCCACAGATAAGTCTTGAAGATGCTGAAGAAACTGTTGGGTTACATCACGCACCAGGCAGGTACTCAAGTAAAACCCTAAGGAAAAACGACGAGTCGAGAGTGGGTCCGATTATGACGTGGAGGAGATCGTGTGAGGAGGCAATATTGGAGCTATTTGAAACACAGTGCAGAGAACAGAATAGAATGCGGACGTGCTGTCGAAGCCCTACATTCCTCTCGGAATCCTCAAAGCGAAGGAGGTGAGATGGCGAAAAAAACATAAAAATGAAGACACCCCGGAGGTTAGCTAACAACTCAAGAAAATGTTGGTTGGTAAGATTAAAATTAGCTGACTGAACTGAAATCACTAATACGAGTGGTTATGCTATCAGTGTAATCAAATTCCAAATGCAGTTACGAAGGGGGTGAGCGATTGATGACATTGCCTCTTTGGATACACAGTTTAAGTTAAAAACGACTGGTCACAACTGATTCAGAGAATCACAGTAAATTTCGTGTTCTTTGTTTATCTAACATTTTGAACGATTCGGAGATATCGACAGATTTACAACATTTTCTCTGCTTTCATCCCAACATTGCTGTATGTTAATGTTATTCTTTTATAACCACTGTAATTCCAGGTGGTTTGAAGATGTTGGTAACCTGTTAATTCAAATAATTTCCATTTTATACTGCGAATTCAGTCTTTATTGCTTTGTGAAAATTTATCAAATGAATCACGTGTTCAACTTTTCATCGCTCGGAATTCAAATGCATTTCAAGTACTTCGTAGTCAGGGTTGATATCATTCAAATTGCTGAGAAACAACACATAAGTGTTTTCAAGTATTGCTTTGTAGGAATTTGGTTGATTGGTTACAGGATTTCATCATGAGCTGACATTGGTTAGAGAACCATTGGAAAACCTGGGAGTACTGGACACCTGTCTCGTCCTAGTTGGGGGCTCTTCAGCGGTACGCATCCACCGACGGGGTTCGAACCCAGGACCTTCTGGTTACAAGGCCAGCGAGCTCATAGACCATTAAGCCACTGGGACCCGATCCAATCGCCAGCCCGTGAATTCTAACTTCTGCCAATTCACGATATAGAGCAACCGCTAACCAATGTTTTTGGCGATTATTTGTCCTCACACCCGACCTGCTGCACCCTACTGATTACGACTTTCCAATGGAACCCCAGGTAACTACCTACCTGAATAGGGCCAGTCGCCAGTGAGCATCTGATTGATATTCATGAACATCAGTGAGATGCTTAGAATTCATGGGCCATTGGATCGGATCCCAGTGACTTAATGGTATACGAGCTCGCTAGCCTTG